>BQNB010091490.1:0-26865 GCA_026074375.1 Tanacetum coccineum
ATCAAAAAATGAGAAAAATACAAAAAGAGAAAGAAAGTTTGAAGATAATTGTTTCGCAAATACCGAAGGAATCACATGAAGGATCAATTATTCGTCGATACGTCTAAAAAATCAACGATGTAGAGTATTGTATAAAGTGGAAGATATCACCACTTGCCTTGTAGAGTATGTAAAGTTTTGGGATGATTGGGAAGTTGACTGTTAAGGGAACGCAAACTTAGGTTGTTGTTTTTTATCGATGATCAAGATGTTGTAAATAGTTGTGTCTTTATCATGGTAACGGCCAGGAAAAGTGTCTAGCAACTTGTACTTTAGTCTTAATCTATTTGTTTCTTGATTTTTATTTAACAACAATTTATTTCCTTCTCACCTAATGATTAGTCGTTGGTTTTACGCGAATGAGGACTTGTGATGAGGTGTCATTTTATACACTTTTTTCGAAGTCGTTTAACCCCCTAAATCGTGCATTTATGCCTAAAATAGGTACTTAATCGTTCCTTTTCTGGTATTTTGCATTTGGGAAGCATTTGGAGGAAATACACGTGACTTGGGCTCATTTGGAGAAGAAACGGACAAGACTACGAACCTACACCAACATTGCTCAAGAATTTCTCTACAGTGGCTGGAGACGATGTCACAAATACAACGTGACGCTGTCACAATGATGATCAAGATGGCGTCACAAGATTCCATGACGGCGTCAGAGTACACGACCCAGCCCATTATCTAGAATATTCTCTTTCATGACGGCGTCACGATTAAAATGCGACGTCGTCGCAATGATTTTTCTATATATACAAACCCGAATTTAGGGTTTTGAGTGTGTAACTTTAGAATAAAAAGAGGGTACGAACCCTAGTTCGTTTAGCAACTGTTAAGGACGATTTTAGGGCCTAAAACCCTATTGTACTTCCTCCAACTCGTGTCTTAATTAAGTAAGGTTTACTTAATCATTCAATATGTCTTGTTGTGTGATTATTTATTTTTCTTGCTTTATCTTTAACATGCTTGGCTAAGCCTCCTATTGTGTTTATTGATGATTATATGAAACCTAAAATGTAGATCTTAGTGGTGTTGCTTCTTGTGATGGATGTGCATGTTAGGTCTTAGAAAACTAGCTTTTGTCTGTAACGCTGTTGATATGTCTAGGAAAACATGATTGTGTAGAAAGGATACCATCGGGTAACAGTCTTCATACTACCTTGCCCCCTAATATGGTTGATCCACTTTTAATATATTTTACATGCACTTAGTGTACTCCTAGGGGCCTTGTAATAGTCTTCATACTACCTTACGTGTGCGTTGCTCTAGCGAAATACTAAGTAGGAGAGATAGTTTATTGCATTCCACTATTTGTTAGCGTCAGAGAATTGAAAAAAAAAATTACACAAATCTTTTTTTTCCTTTTAAAAAAGATTTAAATAGAAAAATAAATAAATAAACAAATAATAATAATAAAAAAGATTATTATTATAAAAACTTATGACTAATAAATAAATAAATTATAAATTAATAATAAATAATCCAATAATAATAATAGACTTTAAATAATATTATATAACAATTTTAACAAATTATGAAATATTATTTAAATAATTAATAATATCATTAATAATAATACAAAACTATAAATAAAAATAGTAACAAATAATAAATATTATTATATAATAATAAATAGTAAATAATTAATTAGTACTAATAATAATTAAAAATAATAAATAAATAATAATTTTATAATTCTTAATAAATAAAAACATTACAATAATTATAACTAATAATAATAAAATTAATAAATTATTATTTTATTATTATTTTAATACTTATAATAACAATAAATAATATCAATAAATTAATAAATAAATAAACGTAAATAAATCTCTTTTTTTTTGTGCTCAATAATTTTCTAAGTGGAATGGTTTCCACATCAATTATGATGAAAATGGTTTCCACACAAATTACAAAGAACTCAACTCCTCAAAGAAATCAAATCTCCACCATTTTTCTTTCTCTACCAACCAAACAAAGGAAATCAAATCATTTCCATTTCTTTATCTTGAACTCCTTGTACCAAACATGCCCTTAGTATACTCCTAGGGGCCTTGTAATAGTCTTCATACTACCTTACTTGTGCGTTGCTCTAGCGGAATACTAAGTAGACGGCGGGTTCGTGTAATTCGTTCATGACTTAGGACATAGTTACATAGATTATCACAAGTGTAACAAGGCAACAACACTAGGAGAAGCAATCTAGGGAGTAATACATGATTAAATAAACACAATCTTTTATCTTATTGTTATCACCACTAGTTTAGATTATATTTAGTTTAATAGCTAAAACCAAACCACCTCTCAAACATATGATTTACTGCTTTCATAAAATATAAAAACACAAAAATAATCTTCTTTCTACCTTTAGAATTCGTTTAGACCATGATCAAGCCTTCCCAACCTATCCCCTAAGTGAACGATAACAACCCCTCGAATCTTGCCTATACTACTACTACAACGATTAGGTGCTCTGCCTAGGGAGTTGTAAAACTTCGTGTAGAAGTCCTACGACGACCGCATCAAGTTTTTGGAGCCGCCGCCTGGGGAATAGTTAGGTTCTGATCATAGTTTAGCTTAGTTCTACTCGCTTGAATCCTTTCAAGTGAGAATTTAATTTTCGCATATTAGCTTTCTTGTAGTGTATCTTTTCTTTGTGTTGTCTGTTTTGTAACTCATTCTCGTCAACCACCATGGGAGACGAGAATCTTATCCGTACTCTAGGAGACTACTCCAAACCTATCCACGAGGGCTATAGGAATACCATTGAGCTCCTTATAGGGAACAATGTGGTACCTCTTTGATCCGACACCATCCGGTTGGTGCAAAACGGATGCTCATTCCCCGGACTTCGGTCCGAGGATCCTAACCAACACCTCAAGGATTTTCTTAAACTTGTGGACTCACTTGACCTTGACGGTGACAATAGGGAAAGAACGCGTTTGCGTTTATTCTAATTTTCCCTTCGTGATCAAGCTAGCAATTGGCTTGAAGGCCTTCCAGCAGGATCCATCACCACATGGGAGGATCTCACTACCCGATTCCTTGCTCAATTCTTTCCACCGGGAAGAACCGCAAAACTCCGCAACGATATCCTGATGTTCCAACAACATCATGGAGAATATCTATCCGAAGCATGGACTCGTTTCAAGGACTTACTCCAAAAAGTCCCTTAACATGGCATAGACATTTGGCTCCAAGTCTAAATTTTTTATGACCATGTCAATCCCGTCACAAGACGAAACATTGATCAATCGGCCGGTGGTAAGCTTCGTGACCTCAATGCTGAAGAATCATGGGCATTATTAGAGGATCTCGCCCTCTATGACAACGAAAGTTGGAACGATCCAAGGGATTTCGCTAAGCCGGTCAAGGAAATTGCTTTGCCTCAAGATGTCCCGAGTACATCCGACCACCGTCTAATCGAGCTCGAAAATCAAGTTCAACGCTTGATGGAAGCTCATCTTGCTCTGACACAACCTACTCAAGTGAACAAAATCACTACCTCGTGTGAAATATGCAGTGGTCCTCACGACACTCAGTATTGCATAGAAGATCCCGAACAAGCCTGTGTTGAATACGCATCCTCGCGTACCGATAAAGCGGGAGGTAAGTGGTATACCTTCAAGCCTAAGCAAAACAATCTTGGTGATACCTATAATCCGTCATGGAAAAGTTACCCAAACCTTAGGTAGAGACAACCCCAAAATTCCCAAAAAATTTTCTCAAACCAACCTAACCGGTTCCAACCTAACGGTTCGATCCCGAACTGTTCCTTCAACAACCGTCCTCAAAATTTTAACAATCAATCAAATATAGAAGGACTGGTTTCCGAGTTCATGGCATCTCAAGACACTAGATTGTCTAAGTTTGAAGCTGATTTCAAATGACAGCAAAGTAAGATGACCAACAAAATCGACACTGTGTTGAAGGCCATCACTGATCGAATAACGGGCATGCTACCTAGTAATACGGTTAAGAACCTGAAACTGGGGACTCATCCAGTTTCGTTTGCTCATTCTTACCCAACAATGGACCCGCAATGCTCTTCTTACCCGTCTACCTCAATCAACGCTATCAAAACACATTTCAAGGAGGCAACCATTTCCCAAACAAACCTGCAGCAACCTGTAGTTGAAATCGAACCATAGCGACCAGAGGAACTCGAACCAACTCTTAAAGATGAATTCTAGGATTTGCATCTTAACCTACCGGTTCTTGAAGTCCTAGCTCACGCTCCAATCTATAACGCCATATTAGATAAATACGTAGGGAGCTTAGAACTAGGCAAAAACGTATCAGCATTTGTCCAAGGAGAAGTACCTGCAAAAATGGAAGACCCCAGACTATTCACACTACCTTGTAGATTAGGGGACTCAAAACCTTTCGACACCTTGGCTGATCTAGGATCGTGCGTAAACATAATCCCACTTTACCTCTTCAAAAAGCTTAACATCGGACTATTAGAGGAGACTGACCATATCTTTGGATTGGCTGACGGAACCAAATCCTACCCCGTTGGGATTGTGAAAGACGTAGAAGTCCACATAGGAAAACTAAAACTATTAAATGACTTCTACGTAATTGATATGAAGAAGGACCCCGAAACCCCTTTGCTAGTAGGAAGAGGATTCCTAGCTACCGCCAATGCAGTTATAGATTGTAGGATGGCCAAAATAGCGGTAGGAGAAGGAATCACTAGGTCGGTATTCGGTGTAAAAGGAGTAGACTTAGGTGAGGAGGAAGCACCTTATTGGACCACACTTGGAAAAAGGGAATCCTACAAACCACGACCTAGCTCGGATGGAGTAGGCGCACAAACCCCTTATTATGCTAGGAAAGACTTCTTAGACTGCCATTTGCTCGGAGAATGGGAAGTTTCTAGAGACGCCGAGCTTAATCCTTTTAAGAATACCTTAGTGTTTAGGAGGATGGTAGAATTTCTAGGAGCCATACCTATTAACCTTAAGGGTAACATGTGGGAATCAGAGGACCTAATTAAAAAAACCAATTAACTGGGACAAACCACCCAAAAACAGAGATGGTGCATGGCATGCCAAGATTAGACTAATTGACCCCGATGGAGAAGAATTTACCAAACCCTACAATCAATCCCCACTATCAGGAAGCTCTCCAAAAGATAAAGTTCAAGAGAAATCATCGACTTGGACCACTTCTACGACACTTAACGTGTGACTTCGAGTCTAGCTACAAGACTCGTTAATAAAGAAAAGCGCTTCTTGAGAGGCAACCCAATTTACTTTTCTCGTAATTAGGAGTGTCATGTGTGTTTTAATTCTTTATAGTTTATTTTATTATGCTTGAACAATCTTGTAATCATGGTTTATTTGTTTTTAACCTCGTCTTAATTTTAATCAAAGGTATTTTGCAAACAATAAGTGTAGGGGAATTTATCCGGCTTTGAGCCAAGTTCAAGCATGTTAAATAAATTGTTTAGATTAGTTCGCGTCATATGATTGAATTGCTAAATCTCAGGTTTTATGCAGCTATTTGTACATGAATTAACTTATGAATCAAGTGCAAGAAATTTTTCATCAAAAACAAAAATTTCATTTTCACAGAACGTGGAGACGGCGTCACGATTTACACGCGCCGCCGTCACCACGACACGTGTGACGAGGTCACAACAACCCTGACGGTGTCATACGCCCAGGTCCAGAAAACTCAAAGTTTTTAATTATTTTTAAAAATAAAACTTGCACAACATTTAAAATATGTATTCTTCTGTTGTAAACCTACAAAACCTAATGAGTTTAACAATTCTCTCATCCTATCTATCGAGTCGAACCCTAAATTCATATTGTATATCTGTTTATCGCACATTTTATGCTTGGTGTAGTTTTCTTTGTCTTTGATTACATGTTATATTTGATGAGAAGAAGCTTGGAAGTTCTTAGGAAGTTTTAGTGGATGATTCTTGGAGGATGATTTAACTAGTTATCACATGTTTCTTCTCCATTATTGAGCAAACCAGGGGAGTACTAGTTTCTTTTCCTTGTTTTCTGTTAGATCCCGTTATCACTTCATAACATACAATCGATCACGAAATCGAACTAGAAAGGAAAAAGAAAGAGTTGTTCTAGAGAGAGAGTTTAGAGAGAGATATGAGAGAAAAGTGAAAAGATATTTCTTAGATATTTTAAACAACTAACTTTTCCAAGTGGAAAAGTTCCTTTTATACCCCGACACTTAAAAGTGACGTGCGGGATATTTAACTAGGACCCGGGCTCGGGTTTTGCTTGGGATTAAACCCAAAACATATACAATATTAGATTATCTATCAATCCCGATTCCCGATATTATCCTATTACAACATTAACTAATTAAAGACCGAAGCTCCATCGTAGAGTGACCGAACTTCCTTGTTCGACTCAATAAATTGAGGCTAACAATCTCCCCCGAAGTGAGGTCTTGAACACGGGAACGAGCTTCCTTTATTGACTCAATAAAATTGAGGCTAACAATCTCCCCCGAAGTGAGTTCATTGATGACACTCCTTCATGAGATCAGTGAGATTGCTTTTGTCGTTTAAGCTCGAGTGTTCTTGGTCTTTGTCTTCGTTGTAAGCTTGTTCCTTCATGCTTTGCGATCGGCTAAGCCATCTTGCGATCTTGTGTCTTTGACCAACATGCTCATACTATTGCATTATCTTGAAAGCTTTATTTCAGAGTTTGCGGAAGTCTTTGTCTTTAAATCTTGAGCTTTCTAGATAGTATGTCTTCGTAGATTGAGCATTTGAATGGGATTGAGGTTGCCGTTACCACCGTTTGACCTGCAGGTTTACGTTAGTGATAAACGAGAAAATTGATTTGAAAATCAATCGACGTGTCACTCGTTAAAGAGTTTTTGTAACACATCGAGAGTGTCATGTTTTTATCAAAATTCATCAACCGTCAATTCATTTACTGGACCAAATCGATATCCAGTTGTCACAAGTTTGATTCATATAGAATCTCGCAAGTCACCTACCAAGAGCTTGTTTGATGCTGGCTCAAGCAGGATTTCCATCTTCATTGTGAATACATTAGTATCACTCGGATGTTCTGGCAAATATCACAATGATATTGCGTAGGACTCTTGATAACAGCTTGTGAACCTGATGATGTTCAACAAGTGTTTGAAATGGAATGTGTCCTAACGAGATTTTGATTGATCTCTTGGCTCTAGACTCGATTAGTGCATTTTGGTTTTAGTACTCGGAGGCTGGAGCAGTTTGCCACCTATTCAATATCAACGATCTCGGAATGAGATGTCAATAGATAACGTGTGTATCTCCGTGACAAATGAGACAAGTTTCTGTTGAGAGAAACCCGAATGGCTGGGAAGGGTTGTGCATTGCATCACTGGGTCCATGATGTCGTTTTCAATGTCAGCAATCAACTTGTGATTCTGACAGCATATGTATTGACCCGGTTTCTGCCTTAAGTTGTGTGGAGGGCTTCTTTCTTTAGACCCTTTATCCATACATTTATTTTTCATTCTTCAACGCCTTTTCAGCCATTCGGGTTTCTCTCAATCCCATTTAAATGCTCAATCTATGAAGACATACTATCTAGAAAGCTCAAGATTTAAAGACAAAGACTTCCGCAAACTCTGAAATAAAGCTTTCAAGATAATGCAATAGTATGAGCATGTTGGTCAAAGACACAAGATCGCAAGATGGCTTAGCCGATCGCAAAGCATGAAGGAACAAGCTTACAACGAAGACAAAGACCAAGAACACTCGAGCTTAAACGACAAAAGCAATCTCACTGATCTCATGAAGGAGTGTCATCAATGAACTCACTTCGGGGGAGATTGTTAGCCTCAATTTTATTGAGTCAATAAAGGAAGCTTGTTCCTGTGTTCAAGACCTCACTTCGGGGGAGATTGTTAGCCTCAATTTATTGAGTCGAACAAGGAAGTTCGGTCACTCTACGATGGAGCTTCGGTCTTTAATTAGTTAATGTTGTAATAGGATAATATCTGGAATCGGGCTCGATAGATAATCTAATATTGTATATGTTTTGGGTTTAATCCCAAGCAAAACCCGAGCCCGGGTCCTAGTTAAATATCCCGCGCGTCACTTTTAAGTGTCGGGGTATATAAGGAACTTTTCCACTTGGAAAAGTTAGTTGTTCAAAATATCTAAGAAATATCTTTTCACTTTTCTCTCATCTCTCTCTCTAGTTTCTCTCTTTAGAACAACTCTTTCTTTCTCCTTTCTAGTTCTGATTTCGTGATCGATTGTATGAAGTGAAGTGAATACGGGATCCTACAATCCTATTGCTTGGGTTGTTAGTGTGGAGAATAAGGACATTTGGAGTTGGTTCATGGAACTTTTGATTAATGATTTAGGATTAGTTTCTGGTGAAGGGCTAACTATCATTTATGATCAACATAAGGTAAAAATTATATTACTTTAACTTTTTATTAGTTACTTAAGTATTGTTTATTTATACTAACTTGTATAATTGCAGGGTATTATTAAAGCTGCAAAACATGTTATGCCTTTGGCTGAGCATAGACAATGTGCTAGACACATATATGCTAACTTTAGGAAGAAATACACTAGGGTGCAATACAAGAATCTATTTTGGAAAGCAGCAAAGGCAACATACCCCACAAGGTTTAACAAGGTGATGAAAAAGATACAAAGTATCAACAAGGAAGCATACAAGCACTTGATGGATAGGCAGCCTAAAAGTTAGAGTAGAGCATACTTCAGCACTGATAAGGCTTGTGATGCTGTAGAGAATGGGATTTCTAAATGTTTCAATTCCATGATAGTAGATGCAAGACGGAAACCAATCATAAACATGCTAGAGGACATCAGGGTCTTATGTATGGAAAGATTACACCAGATACTGCAAGTAGTGTTGTGAGAAAAGTATCTGCAAGGGGTGGGAAAGTAACTGTAACACCATCTACACCACCTCCTGGATTTGAGATGTCTACACCAGATACTGCAAGTAGTTCTGTAAGGACAAGTGGAGGTGCTATCAAACTTAGGGAAGTGTGTGGATTAGATCACCTAAAAAAGAAAGGTCAAGCTATGCAGATTCTGGGAGTAGCAGCATGAACAAGCTAAGGACAGTCAATGGAAAGGTAGTTAGTAGTAGAGGAAGAGGGGATGGATCCAAGTCAAGAATGTATCCTTTTGGTATTAGGCCAATAGGATTTGGTGTGTCTTGGGTTCCAAATGATGGTCAGACTATGTTAGGAGTTAGTTTACTCTCATTCATCCCCTTTAATTTCATATTTATGTATTAAACCTAAAATACTTAAACTAATCTGAGTTTTTTTAGATGCAAAATAGTATGGGTCTTCCTAGACATGCATGGCCTGAAGGTATTACACCACAAGATTGCATTATCCATGCTGCTACTCAGTTTGAGATTGCATTAAGCCAATCACGACCAGTTGAATCCCAAGAAGAAGAACCAAGGCAACAACAACCAAGCCAACAACAACCAAGGCAACATAACTCAAAGGCAACAAGAACCAAAGCAACAACAACCAACGAGAACTAGAAAAAAGGTTGCTCGGGGGGATAGGGGGGCTAGGGGGAGGGGGGGGGGGGGGTGGGGGGGGGGGTGTGAAACTAAACAGCCACTATCACATGACCCGATTGGATCCAGATGATGCAATTTTACTAGAGTAATGGTTAGGTTTGACTTAGATTGACATGCCAACTGTTAGGCAATTTTGTACATGTGTCAATTCACTTATGTGGTAAAACTATGTAATGTAGGAATTCTGGATGATACTTGTTAAACACTCGCTGTCTTTTGAGAGTTCTTATGTTGAATTCATGTTCTACTTTATATTCAGTCATTAAATCTTATATGTCAGCTTATGTAACTTATGTTGTGTTCTTATTTGAGAGCTAACATTGATCATTTACATATTAAAACAATAAAACATTTGATCATTACAGTATAAAAATAAAAAAAACCATAAAACGTTATGGTAATTTCATGCTACTTTAGATAAAAACAAGAGTTATCATACATCAATTCTTAAAAAGACTTCTTACACCATTAACAACCAACATTACATCCACAAACCAAAACAACCTTATACAACCTAACATCATACCATAAACCATAGACCACCATTACCTTACAAAGGAAATCATAAAAGAAATTAATAACAACATGCTCAAAATCACACACACACACAAACACCCTTTAGTAGAAGGACTACTTATCGAGAATGTCAAGTATTGCACTTCAAGAACGCATCTTTGTTTAGTATTCAAGCAAATTCCAAATGTCCGCATACATCCTTCTTGCGGAGACAATTGATACATCCTTGCTTGATACCAACGATTTGGTAATTGCGAATCAATTCATCTGAAAAAGTTACAATTTCTTGTAGGATCCATGAAATTGGGGCAACCAAGAAACCTCCTTGCGGGGTTATTTTGTGTCCACGAAGTTTGCAACCTTGCTAATTCATCACAACCACAAAGGATGTTCATGTTGTTGATGTTGTTCATGTTTGATGAGAGGGTTGAAGAAGAAAAGGTTTTTTCTAACCCTAGATTTGATTTGGATTTGATAATTAGAAAATGGGTGAAGGTTGGGACAGTCGGAGGGTTTTTATAAAATATGGCAAGTGGAAAACCAACGTGGCTAAGCCTGGGTGAGGTGAAAAATTTGTCAGTATGATGTGGCTAGAATACCGGCTTCTCACCCGGTAACCCCTCAACAAAGTAACCTTTGTATAACTTAATTAAACGTTGAGTAACCTTGTTAACAAACTCGTGAACATTAGTAAAAAAGATGAACAAAATAGAACTCTAGTTACTTAGGCTAACTTTTTGGATACTTTAGCACCCTGTTTGTGTATTAACCCTAAATATTAAGTTATTTTTTTATAAAGAAGTAGGGTGTGTGATAGTGGGATATGCGAAAAGACAAAATTACCCTTGCATGTGCATGACACGTGACTAACTTAACGGTCAAACTAAGAAAAAATTTGGTCAAAGGACCAAACCCGATACGGGTCAAAACCACAGGGAGATGATCCATTAAAAATAGTTTCTAGGGACCAATTCTGTCAAACCCGACAAACCACAGGGACAATTTATGCAATTAACTCTAAAAAAATAAAAATAAAAACTATCCGTTTGAAACCAACGGTAAGTTTTTTTTTTGTCATTTTCTTCGTCGTCTACACGACGAGTGCATTTTCGGCGAGGCTTCCCGGTGTGATGGCGAGGACTCGGCGGCCACGAGTGGCTTACCACGTGTGATTCGGCAAGCCTTTTCGTTGCCACACCCAACCCTTTAACTGTGTCCCAATTTGCCTACATATAATGCTAAAAAAACCAAACAAATACCTTGCGGGTTCTTAAGAACGATTGAAGAATCAGGTTTAAAGAGGCTTTATATGTCATCAATCATACTATGATTACTAATGAAGTTATAGAAAATATAATTGGATTGCGCATGGACATAAGCATTCTAGCACAAAAACTGAGCTGACATTATCACATTAGAGGTAGCTAAAAAACATTATTTGTCCCCATCTTACTTTTATAACAATGCACATAAACATAATTTTTTTACTTCCAACAAAACAACTACTCTATTATCTTATGTTCTGGTAACCCCTCACGTATAGAGAAGGAAGATGCATCTTCAAAGTATCCATTGTAATAAACATAATTTTTTTACTTCCAACAAAACAACTACTCTATTATCTTATGTTCTGGTAACCCCTCACGTATAGAGAAGGAAGATGCATCTTCAAAGTATCCATTGTATGCAAGATTGACATGCGCCGGTTAAAAAATTTATGCAAAAACTTCATTACAAAGGCCCCAACAACAAAGAATGTCACTCGTGCTCCTAACACAAGATAGAGAGTGAAATGACAAACCAAATGGTCATTTGCATTTATACACCACATAATGTAGCATTAAGTGTTCTCATAATCAGGACATCCCTTGCCCGCATGAGGACCAAAGAAGTGAGGGTGAATTCTTGTATATTAAGAACTACTAGTAGAATGGTTGCAAATCCAAACCTTAGTGCCACCTGCATTCAGATTACTACTACCCCCTGCAAATTTTACAGTAGTATATGACATTATGACCCATTTGGCCTAACACAATAGCAAAATAAATGTTACAGTAGCCAAACAAGAATGTCAAAGTAGCACTTGGATGACTAACAATGTTACAGTAGCATATGAACATTTGGCCTAACACATTAGAAAAATAAACAAAAGTTAATCTAAAAACCACTTGGCGATATTTGGCCAAATACAGTAGCAAAATAAAGACGGTATTTGCTTTCATTTGAGGCTGCAAATGTCACACAGTCACAGTAGTAAAAGAAGAGACAATATTTACTTTCATTAGAGGCTGCAAGTCTGCAAGTCACAGTAGCAAAATAAACACAATATTTGCTTTCATTAGAGGCTGCAAGTCTGCAAATGTCACATTAGTTCACATCCAGTTTCATACAGTTTGGCAACAAGGTTACAAGAATGTTTCAACTCTTTCATATTCAGTAATGTTTATCTAGAAATAGACTTCAAGAACACCGGCATTGCATAAAAAACCAACTTTCTAAACTTGAGTAACTATATCAACAATAGTTGATGAAATTTACCAATTGAAGATTTACCAGTATATTACTTACAAAAGTCACCAACTCATGGCGTGGGTCTTTTAATACGGAAGGTAAGTTGACGGCCACCCATACTTTGTAAGACTTGAATGCACTTTCTCCTTAATCACCTCCTCCGCCAAATCTCGTTCGATCTCCTCAACAAAAGAATCAAGATCAGTAGATGCATCTTCACAAGCAGTTGAATCTTCTTCACAAGCATTAACACACATCAAATCTCGTTCGAGCTCCTCAACAAAAGAATCAAGATCAGTAGATGCATCTTTACAAGCAGTTGAATCTTCTTCACAAGCATTAACACACATCAAATCTCGTTCGATCTCCTCGACAAAAGAATCAAGATCAGCAGTTAAATCTTCACAAGAAGCCTTATTTCGCTTTTTGGGTTGTATCATAGCATTTACACACATCAAATCTTCACAAGCAGTTAAATCTTCACAAGCAGCCTCCAACTCAGAAAGAACGCTCATCTTCTTTGCACACATCAAGTTTGTGGAATCGGAGTCTTTAACCTCTTGAGCAACAACTTGGTCTAAGTTCTGTACACGACAAAGAACTAGATGTGAGTTTGGTGGGTGGACAGTTTCATACTGTTCCATCCGCCAAGGGCTGGGATTCAGGTTGTTAGCGGCAAAGAGGTACTTTTGTTTTGTCCCGATCAGAGAGAAGTCACTTGAGCTTAGAACTACATCAAGATTGCCAGCCTTTTCCCATGTGCCTTGCAATGTGAAAGGCAGGCGGCCCGTAACCTCATCAACAGCACCACTGAACCTTTTGCGATTGACAAATGCCAGATAATATGTCCTGAACGAATACGCCTTTCCTCCTGTAATAAATAAACCAACATCATAAAAATGCTGAGCATCTACAATTATAAAACACTTTTTTAATTTATTACATCAAATTTTCAATAAACACTATCCTTCAAAAAGTCATTATATAAACTTGCTCTAATGCTAAGTTTTTTACAAAAACTTTTTAAAAGTAAAAAATACACTACAAATAAGTAAAACAATAAAGCAGAATACAAGTCTTTATGCAAAGCTTTTCAAAAAGCTATGTTTTGCAATGGTAAAAAGTCTTCCAAAGACTTTTCCAAATAGTAAAAAGCTTTTGAAAAGTCTTGCATTGGAGATATACTCTGTAATCACTTAATAAAGAAACAAGAACTTTATCATAAATCTTTTTATTTCACTGTTACTTTATCCTAAATCTTTTTATCCTAAATCAAATTAATCACTCAAAGTAACTTTATCATAAATCTTTTTATCCTAAATCAAATTAGGAACAAAAGAAATATAAAAACTTTATTCAAATTACATTATCCTAAATCAAACTAGGATAACACAAGTAACAATTAAATAAACAAGAACTTTAAAAACTTTATTCAAAACCTATCATATTAAGAAAGAAGAATATCAAATTACTTAACCCTAAATCTAATTACTAACACAAGAAAAATAAACTGAAAAAGAAGCTTACTGAAGGTAATTGAAGGATCTTGTGTATAAAACACGTGATTGAGATGAAGAATGTTCTTAAACACCACATTCGGTTCTTCTTGCTTCTTTTTCAGAGACCAGATTAAATCCTCTTCGCTTGGACAATACATGTACCCTTTAACTTCGGTTTCCCTATAAACCCTTTTCGTAAGGACCATGATTATTTGATTGATTATTATGGTATTGTGGGCAATAGAGAGTGAGAAAAGTGAAACCCTAGATTTGAAAAAGAAATTGGGGAAGAAGAAGAAAGGCAGAGGTTTGTGTGTGAGAGAGAAAGAGAGAAAGGGTTTGATTTTGTACAGCCGACCGTTAGACTTAAAATTGAGTTTTGATATTCTTCACTTTTGACCCTTAACTTGTTTGCTCAAAATGTACTTTACAACAACGAGGACACTTTTTAGATTTATAGACGAGTACATGTGCATAGCGGCGGAAATTCGTAAGGGTAGATAGTTGTAGTGATAAAAAATGTTTATGGGTTATACAAGAAAATTGATAAAAGTTTGATGGTTTAAGGATTAAACATAATGTTTTGAAAGTCGGTTCGACCCGGCAGGTTTAACCAGTCCCGGTCAAAAAAAAGGTCAAATTAAACCGTTTTTATATTTTCGAAACCCATTTAAACCCGTCGGGTTTGAGTGACCCGGGTCAACCCAGGTTTTTATATTTTTCGAAACCTAGACCCGGGTCAACACGTTGGATGTTTTTTATATTTTCGAAACCCGGTTGAACCCGCCGGGTTTAAAATTTTGAAATATTCAAAAGCAAATGTTTTCAAATTTCAAACATCGATAATTTTAGCAACACAAAATTTTTGTAACTTCACCTTTACCTAGCCAAAATACAAAAGAACATAAATCCACCTTTAGTTTAAATTGGTAATTGTTTTCTAGTAAATATAGAAAAAGAACTATAGATGCAGTCCGACCAACTATTGGATACCAACACTATGATGAGATTCTTTGTTATAAACGAGTCAATGGCTCACATAAGTAAGTGGCACAAATTTTGTTTACAAAGATGGCTGGTTTTTTTTTTACCAAATATGTTTTAAAAAAGAAAAGAGAGTGTCATTGGAAGGTGTATATTTCAGTTGGGGATAATTTAAAGTGGGTGGTGAGGACATTAAAGAATGATCATTTATGTCAACAAAGTAGAGAAATAAAAGCTTGCACATCTACTTTTCTATCACAACATGTTGTAGATCTGCTTCACACTAACCCTCAAATTCCAATTACAGCAGTACAAGAACATATGCAAAAACAGTTTCAAGTGGGTGTGTCCAAGACGAAAGCTTTTAGAGCAAAAGCTAAGGCAGAGGTTCATTTTAGGGGTGATCAAGAATAGCAATATGCTCCACTCTGGGATTACTGTCATGCTTTAAAGAATGCTAACCCAAACACAACAGTTAAGATAGATGTTTATAGGGCTCACAATCCACATGAAAATGTTAGAAGGTTTAAAAGAATCTATGTGTGTTTGGGTGCTTTGAAATATGGGTTTAGGGCTTATGGGAGACAGTTGCTAGGATTGGATGGGGCTTTTATGAAAGGGAATTATCCATGTCAATTGTTAACAGCTGTGAGTGCATATGCTAATAATGGAATCTATCCTGTAGCATATGGTATTGTTGAATCTGAATCCAAAGAATCATAGACATGGTTCTTGTCATGTCTTGAAGATGATTTAGATCTGAAAGCCAATTCAAACTTTACATTCATTACAGATAGACAATAGGTACATACTTGTAGTTATTTTGTTTTTTTACTAAACATTTTATTTACTAATTGTTTCTCTAATGATTTGTAGGGTATGTTACCAGCTTTGAAAGATCTCTTTCCTGCTGCTGAACACATATATTGTGTTAGACATATTAATGATAACATGAATTTGATCTATAAAGGTGGTCATTACAAGAAACTGATGTGAAAGTGTGCCACTGCAACAACTGAGGTACACTTTGAAAGAGCAATTGATGAATTCAAGGGGTACAATAGACTGTCACATGAGTGGTTGAGGAAAATCCCTCATAAGCATTGGAGCAGATGACAATTTTCAGGTATATGTTTATAAGCAACAACTGCTTAGTAGTATCTAAGTAATTTGCCTAAATGTTTTGTTACTACTTATAACAGGAAGGGCAAACTGTGACATATTGATCAACAATATCTGTAAGGTTTTTAACAGATAATTGCTTGAAGTTAGGGATAGTCTTGTCATAACTGCACTAGAGTGTGTTAGGGAGTATCTTATGAAAAGGATAGTGATATTTCAAAAGGTTATTGAAAAAAGTCAATGCCTATTAACACCAACTGTGACCAAGATTTCTAATGCAATAAAAGAAAAGGCATCACAATGTGTTGTTGTGTAGAATGATGCTGAGCTATTTCAGGTTAACGAGGGTAGACAAAATCAGATTGTAGTCAATCTAGCTAATAGGAGCAGCACTTGTAGGAAATAAGAAGTGTCTGGTATTCCATGTAAACATGCAGTAGCTTGCATCTTTAACATGAATGATAATGAAATGCAAGTAGGGTTGCCAGAGGATTGGATCCATCAGTCAATGAGGTTACAAAGTTGGAAGACTGTCTACTCTTTTAAGATAAACCCAGTACCTGGTAGGGAGTTTTAGAAAAAGTCTCAAGTGCCTTCAAGATTGATTCCACCTTATATCTCACCTCAAGTTTGTATACCAGGTAAAAAGAGAAAGAAAAGTGCAGGCGAGGTGACTGAAATGGTTAAAGATGGTAAGCTTATTAGAAAAGGTGGCACTGTCACTTGTTGCAAATGTGGTCAAAAGGGGCATAACAAAGAAGTTGTAAAGGAACAATTGTTGCTGGTAGTGGGTCTGCAAGTGCATCTGCAAGTCAACCTGCAAGGGCATATGCAAGTGCATCTGCAAGTCAACCTGCAAGAGCAAAGCAACCACAAAGGCAACCCAAAGAGTTGCAAGTTAACCTGCAAGTGCCTCTGCATGTACACCCAAACCAACTAGGCAAACCAAAACAAAGAATGTTGCTGCAAGTGGATCACATGGTGCAAAGAAGACCCCAACAAGGCAGGGTCAAAGACAAAAGGTTGCAAAGAAGACCCCAACAACAAAGTAGATTACTTTGTTTATGTATTCCTATTTTGTTTAAGACAATGTTTATGTATTAGTACTGTTAGTAGAATATTAACACTTTGTTGTACAATTTTCCAGGTTTACAAGTTGAAAAACTTGTTTAAGGTATGGCAATGTTAGCCTTTTTTAAACCTATGCTGTTTTTTACTTTCCGGGATTACTTGTTTAACAATGTTAGCCTGCACAAAGCCTTTCTAACAATTACCAATAACACTGAGCATAAAATGTACTAAACACTTAACATAAACATTCATCATCATTGAAACTAAATCAAAATACATTCTTGAACACTTTTACATATACCAAAATCTTTGACTATAGTCAATTAAGTGTTCAAGTTATTCAACATTACATTACATTTTACAACAAGAAACAAATCATAAAGAAAACCCAACTTATAATCAACATTATCCTCAATCTTTGTCTTTCAGCTGCCATTGTAGCCAATAATGCTTCAAGTTGAGTTATTGCCATTGTTTGTTGGTTTCTAACCATAAGTAGCCCAGGAATGATATTCCTTGCACGAGCACAAATTGGTGGGTCATACCAATAAAAAAAGTTACAAGATGTTCCACCTAGTCGAGGACAAGTATGAAACCGACGTTCTGGGTGGTTATCCGTCCATGAAGTACGGATTATTGTTTGTTGACCACAGAAACAAAATGCCATCTCCTTGATTTTCGTTTCTCATTTTACAATTTTTTAGGGTTCTTAAGTGTGTGTTAATTTGGGATGGTGTATGTTAAAGTGATTTGGGATGGTGGGTGGATGGGTTATAAAGAGGTGTTGACTAGGGGTGTTTGTTTGACTGAGGTTATTAAATAAAGGAAATAATGGAATGGACGAAAAAGCCCTCGCATGTGTTGCATGTATGTGGGCCCAAGATGGACAGACTAACGGCGTTAGGGCAGACGGACCAAAAGTGGAACCAAACATCGCAAATACGGATGTTTTTTGCAATTTCGAAAGTCGACGGACCAAATCTGCAATTTAGCCAAACTAAAAGGACCATTTTTGCAATTTACTCTTTTGTATATTAGGTCAATTAACAAAACATTTTCATATGGTGGTATGTTATACGTGTATAATTTTTGGATTTTTTATGTGATTTATGTGTTAACAGTATAGTATGATTTTTGAACAAATTGATTAACTAATCTCATACAATGTTTTCATAATGCTTACTAGTAAAAATGAGACATACGTGGCTACTGTTAAATTAAATGGCATGTTTATTGGACTTATTAATACTTGTTTCCTTCGTTATACATTGTTTCAAAAGAGATTATAGCGATAATGCTCCGAACTATAAGTTGATGTCATAATGCAATGTATCTTTATCGAGGCAATTCGTGGGTTGAAATTAGCATGTAACCCAATAACCCAATAACACGACATGATAATCCGCAACCCGATAGACCCGAACCCGACTAACCCGATTTCTTATAAGGTCGGGTTGCGGGTTAGTTTTTTATTTCTCAAAACCAGAAAGACCTGATCCGATAAGCCCCAAACCCAATCCGATAACCCGTTTGACACCCCTAGTTGCGGTTGTTGAGTATAGCTCATGGATTGCATTCTCTTGCAAAAAAGGTGTGAATCGGTGGGAACACCCTGGTCCCATGCATCTTTTGATACCAACCGGACCCTTCCCCAAGGACCCGGCCTCATGCAATGAGCTCCTGTCCCAGCGACCTAATTAGTCAAGAGGTGGGTTTGAACCCTGGTCATTTTCTTGCAAGACTCTCTTTGACCGGTCAACTGAGCGTTTGCGAAGAGGGAATGGTATCATCTCAGCCAAAGGCCATATGATAAATTGAACTGTAACAAGATTGAATTGAACAAGCAAAAGAACCCGCGCGTTGCGGCGGAGCTAATTTTTTCCCGAATAATTTTTTTTACGTTTCGGGGGTTTTTTTTGGCCGATGCGTTATGGCGGGGCTAATTTTTAATATTTTCTTTTTTTGTATGATTCGGGGAAAAAAAATTTGCGTTGGGACGGGCTAATTTTTAATATTTTCTTTTTTTGTATGATTCGGGGAAAAAAAATTTGCGTTGGGACGGGCTAATTTTTTCCCGAATAATTTCTTTTTTTGGGACGGTTTTGTAAATTTTTTTACGGGAATTTTTGTGTAAATAAATCGTAAATAGTTAAAAGGTGAGGGTCCGTTTTCTATTTATTTTTTTTTACTTTGGGCCAGATTTTAGGCTATTTTTGGTTTTTTTGGGGCTAATTTTGTCCCGGATATTTCCTTTTTTTGTACGATTCGGGGAAAAAAATTTGCGTTGGGACGGGCTAATTTTTTCCCGAATATTTTCTTTTTTTGGGGACGGTTTTGTAAATTTTTTTACGGGAATTTTTGTGTAAGAAAATCGTAAATAGTTAAAAGGTGAGGGTTTGTTTTGTATTTTTTTTTACTTTGGGCCAGATTTTAGGCTATTTTTGGGTTGTTTTTTTTTTTGCTAATTTTTTCCCGGATATTTCCTTTTTTTGTACGATTCGGGAAAAAAAATTGCGTTGGGACGGGTTAATTTTTTCCCGAATATTTTCTTTTTTTGGGACGGTTCGATATCTTTTTGTGTAAGAAAATCGTAAATAGTTAAAAGTTGAGGGACCGTTTTGTATTTTTTTTTTACTTTGGGCCAGATTTCAGGCTAATTTTGGGCTTTTTTTTTTTTTTTACTTTGGGCCAGATTTTATGCGAATTTTAGGCTAATTTGTCGACAAATGTGTATATTAGTAATAATTTTTTTTATATGGCTTATGTGTTGGGCCTCATGTTTAAAGTGTTGTTTTTTTTGCTATATGGGTTTTTTTTAATATAATGGGTTGTACGTTTGTGACCATATCGATTATTTTAAAATTATTAGGTATCGAAGATGTTTCCGCGTGTATTTCTTTTATCTGAATAAATCGGAATTTTTGTAATATTTTTTTTCCCTCCTACTTTGTGCATAAAAGTTTTAAAAAAAAAATCAGGCTGACCCAAAAACGGGAGCCCGTTACTGTAGCGACTGACCCACTGTCAAAACGACAGTGGATCAGTCGGCTAATGTGTATATTTATTATAATTATAATTATAATCATCTAGAAATCTTTACTAAAACAAAGCTATGAACTTTTATTTAAAAGCAAATTAAGAATCTCAAATGGATGGGGTAATTCGTGCAACTAGTGGTTACATGATGGCCATATTCTGTTTTCATTTCAAATTAATTATACTAAATTTGACTCATCGACTTGAGTGTCCAACTAAATTTGACTCATCGACTTGAGTGTCCAAATATATAGTGATTACCATTTACAACCAAAAATTTGGTTGATAGAACACTAGAAAATATTAAGGCTTATGGAACTTTGCATGACAAATACTCCTACTCTTTAGTACATGACAAACTTTTCTTTAAACACATTATGAGTTTTATGAAGAGATTATACATATGGACTTTTCGGAGAGTTATTTTTAAAATGAGAAATGATAGTCTCACATCAATTTTATAAACAAAAGTCCACACTCACATGTGACATGTGAGATGTACCAATTATATTGCATTACGTTTTTTTTTTCTTAAGTTTTACTCTCCATAATCAGATGACACATATTTATGTGAATATTTTTTTGTAAAAATTGTGTAAGTCTAACATTCTCTTCTAGAAAGGTGGTAGTTTAGCTAAAAAAAGTACAACATTTTCCAAGACATAAGCTTTTTTCTAGCATATATGTTTCCAAGACATAAGCTTTTTCTTCTAGCAAGTTTCCAAGACATAACATCAAGATGCTCACTAGCTCTGCAACAACACACAAGATGCTCATAGGGGGTGTTTCTTTTTTTTCCTGTGTGGATGTAGTTCCTGATTGCACACATATAACATGTGTGGAATAAGAAATAAGGGTATAGATGTTATTTCTTTTTCTTGATGGTTTAACATATCATGACCAATTTAACCATCTATCTGGAACACTGATATCATCAATTTTTACTTATTTTCATTAGAATTACAACCCTTAATGTAAAAATAACTTAAAAATCAATAATTAAGCACAAAAAATGACAACATTTGATCCATCTTTATGCAAATTCATTCAAATGGCAATCTATTACCTCAATATAAAAAAAAGGCAGTTGAGTCACCTCTTACCTCAACATATGATATGTCTCATCTTACCTTAACATATGATCTGTCTCATGTAATTAACCTTTAATGTAGATTTTACCCATCCCCACAAGTCAAAGATCTATCACCTCATGCTTCCCTAAAAAGTTAATCAAAACAATCTCTTACCTCAATAAAGAAAACAAACAATGTGTTAGGATCACATAAATGGATCCGAACAAAGAAGCTTCGGTCACTCGAAGATTCAAGACAAAAGTCTAGCTCGTTAGTTAGTTAGTTGATTAATTATTTAATGTTTATTAATGTAATTGGGCTAACAAAGAAAAAGCCCACAAAGACCAACTAAAGCCTTGAATGGGCAAAACCTTGTTAGTATAAATACACCTAGTTTAGTCAAAAATTAGGTTGGACATTGTATGACAAGTTAGACATTTCTTAGAGAAAGGTAGTAACTCTTAATTTTCTTTCAATCATCAATAAAGTTCTTAATTTTATGCATCTTGATTCTACACTTGATTGTTAAGGATTCGTATGAATGATTATGGAACCTACAATTGGTATCAAGAGCCTATAAGATTGATGTATTGATTTGGTTTTGTATTTTTTTTTGTTATTGATCTCGAGAAAAAAAAGGGGTTTAGATTGTTTTTGATTATTTGTTTGTTTTTGATTCTTGATTCATAGATGGTTTATGTTTAATCTAATATCACTCAAACCATCTTGTTAGCAATCAACGATCTCGTGATTTTTTTTGTGTTCTTTCTTTTTGGTTCGAAAAGTTAAAAAAAAAGTGGGGATCGAACGAGTTTATTCTTAGAAGTATCGAACTAGGTGGATCGAACTAAGGAGCGAACTACGGAGCGAACAAGACATTCGAACGAGTTGAAGCCTTAAGGATCGAACGAGTATTTTTCTTCAAGAATCGAACAAGCGATCGAACAAGCGATCGAACGAGTGGATCGAACAACGGGATCGAACGAGAGGATCGATCGAGAGGATCGAACGAGTTGATCGAACGAGTTGATCGAACGAGAGGATCGAACGAGTTGATCGAACGAGTTGATCGAACAAGCGGATCGATCTAGAGGATCGAACTAAGTTGATCGAACTAGCGGAGGACCGAACGCAATTTTTTTGACCGAAAAAAAAAAAAAAAAAAAACGAACATTTTTTTTTTTAGAAAACTTGTGTGACGAAAAGGGTTTCAGTAAAACGGCCATAACTTTTGATCCGTAAGTCCGTTTTAGGCCCGTGACCTCTCAAATCGAAGAGAAAAACGAGACGGATCACGCTGTAACCATCCTTTAGTTGGTTAAGGATTTTTCGAAGGCCAAAAACATCGTTTTCTATGATTTATTGACGTTTTTCAGTTTTCAAGGACCGAACTAGTTAACTCTAGTGTGAACCGATCAAGCTATCCCTCTTAAACCAAACAAAATAATCAAACAACAACAAAATCTAAAAACAAATCAAACATTTCAACAATCACTTGAGATCCGTTCATTCATACTTAAATTAAAATGGGATCCAATGAAGAAACAAATGCAGCCGGTACCGATACTCGTCCACCTATGTTGGTTGAAAGTGACTACGATTCTTGGAAGATTCGTATACACAGTATATTCAGAGGCAAACCAAGTGGCAAGTTGATATTGAAATCTATCAGAATGGACCTACAACCTCACCCTATTATCAATATCCCTCCAACTACTGCTTATGCTGTAGTGCCTGCACGAGGAAGAACTTGATTCTGAATTCAGTGAAGAGGAAAAAAACTTGAGATTGTCTGAATACTCAACTGAAATCATTCTTAGTCAAGGTCTTCCCAGACACATCTTCAACAACCTAAATCAAACAAGCACTGTCAAAGGAGATTTGGGGATAATGTGGAGATGCATGCAAGGATCAGGTAGGACTATTCAACAAAGGAAGGAAGATCTGTTTGATGATTACGAACGCTTTCGTGTCTATTGGAAACTAATCAATTTCATGACTACTTTTGTGCGTTTCCACAAGCTTGTGAATGACATGAGATTACTCAGCTCAACATTCCAACTCATCAGATGAACACCAAGTTTGTCAACAACCTTCCGGCTTATTGGGGTAAGTATGTGACTAATGTCAAACAGAACATGGATATCTCAACCACACCTTATGTTCAGATCTATACTCATCTCAAAGCCTACGAGCCTCATGCCAAAAAGACTCTCAAGAAACAGGAGCAGTCTACAAGTATTGTTTAATCCACTGGCCCTATGTTTGAGCTCACACACATCTGCACCAGTTCTTTCATCACCCTCAACTCCCTAGTCCTCAACCTAACTCTCATTTCTCCGAATGACGCTTTGATGGCCACTATGACTCAGATTGCTAATCTCTTAAGTGGTTTCCAAAAGCAGTTTCCACCCACCAACAACCAGCTCCGGACTTCCTCCAACTCAAGGACTCATGCTACGGTGCATGATGGTCAGATTGTTACTGAACCAGTTCAGAGGATGCTCCTAGGGTAATGTGGTAATAACATGCTCGAGCAAGAAGGTGATATGTTAACAACTGCAGAGAGGAAGGACATGTTGGCTAGGACAGTGTAAAGAAACCCAAGAGAAGCTGGACTCTCAATACTCAAAGATAAAAGCCTTACTGATGGAAGCTAAGAGAGAAAGGAGATTGTGTTATAGCTGAAGCTGAAGCATTATCCTCGCTGATGTGAAGCACCGCACCTTATGATCAACCTCAGCACTGACTACAACAAATGTTTCAAGCCAATCCATGAGGATGCATATAATCTGACTCAACTGGATAAAGGCCCCAAATGTTGTTGTCCGCCTCATGGCCAACTTTTTCATCCACTAGTGCAACCACAATCTAGTCATGAGGTACACCTCCAATTAGCAATTCAAATCTTGATAATGTGGATTAACAATTGAGATCAGGAGATGCATCCAGGAACGAACATTAGACTCCGATGCTGAGACTGAGATTGATGACAATACGATTCCGTATCATCAGTATCTTCTTGACACCGAAGCCCAAAATGTTCCAACTGAGGTATCTGCTGACACATCTGATAAAGTATCTATGATTGCCATCTTAACTGACTTGCAAACCCAACTAGACGGACATGCTAAGGTTAACCAAGAAAAATGTTTGGAAATAGAGACCTTAAAAAATGAGCTTCTTCAATGCAAGCAAGAAATATGTCGTCTAGATACCCACAAGGTCAAACTTGATCTTGAAAACAAAGTTAGACAGGAACAAGCCCTAGTGATTCAGCGTAACAAGCGTAATGGTTCGTGTAGAAACAAACAAATTTAATATACTTATTATATTATTCTCGTAAGAATTCTTTCCAAAATACTTCTCAACCAAGAGAAATATAAGGTAGAAATCTCACAAAATAAAACACAATTTGTATATTTTTATCCGGGAAGTACTTATCCTCGGGTCGTGTCCCAACGAAATCGTGAATTGAGAATTTAAGAATGATTCGGATTCGAGTTTAGAATAGAAAAGGATATTTGATTTGTTGATTACACTACAAATTTAAAAGCAAGTATTGAAAAACAATTAATAAGCACGAAAATTAAATGCACAAAACGTATTAAATGCAAGCTAAAACTGAAATTTAAAATTTAAAACACAACTTTTAATAAATTTTATACCTAAAAATCACAAATTGAAAATGAAAATTTTAGGAAAAACAATTAGAATTTTTTATGTATTTTTGAATTTTTTATGATTTTTCTAAGATTTAATGATTTATCAAAAATAAACTTTTTCTAAAAATTAACACTAAAATTTTTCTTTTATTTTTCAAAAATACTAGATTTAAAATGAAAATTAATGCAAAAAGAATTTTAATTTTTCAACTATTTTTCTATTTTTTATGATTTATCTAAGAAAAAGTAATCACTAAAATCTATTTAAATTTCTAGAAAATACAAATTTAATTGGAAAAATATAAAAAAATGGTTTTTATAAACTAATTAAGTGCAGAAATTTACTAGTATGAAAAGCCCTAATTTTTATGATCTAATTGACACTTAATTTGACCAATTAAAAACTAAACCCTAAATTTATAAAACTAAAAACTAAAATATTAAAACTATTTTATTTAATAAGAAAGACAGGGTAGGTATTGCAATAAAAGAAAGTACAGGGTAGGCGGGCGAAATAAGGAAAATTTACACTATAGAGAAAACAGTTAACCTTGAACTTTAAGAAAAATACCAAATAGACCCTACGATTACAGCTTATTTAGCTTATTTAAAAAATGATTTTCAGCCAAAACTCAAAACTACAAAGTTGACAACCAGCTTATTCCCTACAACTTTAATAAAGACACTTTCAACTTTAGACCAAAGAATAAGCTAGAAAATAAGCTGGAAGATTGCTGTCACAGAAAGTAGCTATTTGACCATATTTTTGGATTTTTGCTTATTGAGAGCTTAAAACTTGATGAAAATTAAAACTAGAAGATGATTATTCTAGCTTAAGATGTATACTAGAGGATTCTAAACTAATTTTAGCCTGTGTTGAACAAATTTAAAGAGAAAATGAAGCTGAAAAATAGCAAAGTTCTAATGAAACTGTTTTTAGCTTTTTAAGAGTAAACTAAAAGACTTATTTTTGGACCCTAGGTGCTGAGATTTTGAAAATAAGCTACTCTAGTAGAGTGAGTTCTATTTAGGTAAAAGGTTTTATAAAACTCTACAAGGAAATTAGAAAAATTCAAAGTGAAAATTGGTAAAAATTTTGCTAAAATGAAGTGTGCTTGCTGATGTATTTAGCTGCTGGTGCAGTGTGCAATGCTCAAAGATGTAGGAAAGAATTTTAAATCTATTATGATCCTAGTGAGCTCTAAACAACCTCTAACTCTAAGATGCTTTTAAACTTTAAGACTCTAGTTACTTACACAATTTGAAAATGTGCCCTGGTGCAAACAAAACTATTTAAGCTCTAATTTTTGTAATCTCACTCACTAATTTCTAAAAGTTGATCTAAACTTAGTGATTTAACCTAACTCAACTTGTTGACAAGATTTGACAAAGTGCCTTTGACTTTTTGAGTCAAATTCAGACTAATCCAAACACACCTTTATGAATCTGTCAAAAACAATTTGGCACTTTAAAAGCTATTTAAAAGCTAAAACAGATTAAACCTAATATCTACTTCTAATAAAATTGACAATATACAACTAATTAAACTGTAAAATAACTAGCTTATTAGTAATAATAAGCTAGTTCCTCTATGAGCTTATCCTACTAGCACTATGACAGAATTTTAGAAAAGGAAACTAAAATTGATTAAGACTAAAACAACATTAAGCAATAACATCTATAAACTCATTAAGCTAAATGATACTGGATTAATCATGAAAATTTCAAAAGGAATAAGCTATTTGCAATAAGCTATGAAATGGTTAAA
>BQNB010091491.1:6289-26865 GCA_026074375.1 Tanacetum coccineum
ATACCTTCACAATGGTTTAATTTTTATCCTCTATATTTTGGGAGTCGAATTTGGTGACGTTTTTGGAAGGCGGGGCTGTTTTGGAAGTCGGGGCTGGTTTGGAAGTCGGGGTTGTTTTGGAAGTCGAAATTGGTGACCTTTTTGGTAACCCATTTGCGGCAGTCAACTACAGTCGAAATTCGTTTTGGTAACACGTTTGCGTAGCACTAGCAACGAAGGTATGACTTGTTTTTTTTATCCTTTTGATAAAAATTGTATCAATATGTGAACTTGGCGTTTGGTTAGTTTGTATGTGAACTTGGCGTTTGGTTAATTTGTTTTAGGAATGTTTTAGGATTTTAGTGATTAATTTCGGAAAATCCCCGTCCGAAGTTAATCAACCTATAGAAAACCCGTCCGAAATTAATTTATTAGAAATTAATTTCGGAAAGTCCCCAGTTTGGGACTGCTTTTTGAATGTTTTGTCTCATTTAGGATATGAATGCGTATAACTGTTTTACTATTTGAGAGAAATTCGACAGTGTTTCCCCATCACTCCTACGAATATGTCTTTAAACACATATTTGGGGAGTTGAGGGGAAATGCTGCCGAAATTTTCTCAAATAGTAAATCGGTTATACGCATTCATATATGAGACGAAACATTCAAAGAGTGGGTTAGGATTGCCTTCCATAGTTGCACTTAGGTAAACAGAACAGTTCATATTTGTTAATGACCTTTTGGTATAAAAAAATAAAAATCATTTATTTGAATATGTTTATTTGCAACGCAGTTATGACAATTGATAAGAGTTGGACCACTATATCCAATCGTAATTCCGATGCATTTTTAGATGGTCTTTTTGCATTCATCAAGCATTGTGAGCCATTGTTGCACCCCATCACACAAAAGATCCATTGCCCATGTAGTCGATGTTGTAACCGTGATGATAATCGTGTTACCCTCGAAATTCTTGAGGTACACATATCTCGTTACGGGTTTGACCAACATTATACCACTTGGAAATATCACGGTGAACCGATTCTTCCGCTACCTCCACCAGTACCACATTCACCTGAACACATTGACATGGATGCGTCTTTCGAAGATAATTTATGCATCAAATGGTCCACAAACTCCACCAACTCAAACAACTGGTCCTCAACCAGCCCAAACAACGGGTCCTAATAACGAGTTTGAAGAGTTACTTTCTAGGTCCACCCAAAAGTTGTACCCGGGTTGTGATATGACTACATTGGAATTTACAACAGAGATTTCGCACATCAAGGCTTTACATAAAATAACTGATGTCGGGTTTAACAAGATTCTAGCTCTTCTCCAAAAGGCATGTTCCCCTAGTAAAGGATACAATTTCCCATCGTCATACTATGAAATCAAGAAGACATACAAAAAGATCGGGTTAGGATACGAATCGATCCATGCTTGTATAAATGATTGTTTTTTTATTTTGGGGATCAGAGGACAACCTAAAGATGCCTAATTGTCCAATCTGCAAAGCGAGTAGATGGAAAGACCCAAAGAAGACAAAGGGGAAGAAAGTGAATCAAAGGCTCGTGCGTTACTTTACGTACCACCTAGACTACAACGTATGTTCAACACAAAACACATAGCAAAGTGGATGACTTGGCATGCTACTGGACAGTCTAAGGAAAACGGTAAGATGAATCACCCGTGTGACGGTAGAGCATGGAAATATTTTGACATGATGAAACCTGAGTTCTCTGGTGACCCTAGAAACGTTCGATTAGGGTTGGCTGCTGATGGTTTTAATCCTTTTGGCATGATGAGTCAAAATTATTAACTTTATAGCATGTGGCCGGTCATATTGACAACATACAACACACCACCATGGATGTATGTGAAAGAAACTTCTTTAATGTTGATGATGTTAATTCCCGGACCTAGATCACCTGCAAAGGACATTGATGTTTACTTGCAGCCTTTGATTAAAGAACTCCAAGAATTATGGAAAGGAGTCTGGACGAAAGACGCTGCTACGGGTACTCATTTCCAAATGAAAGCGGCGGTTTTATGGACCATCAATGATTTTCTAGCTCGAAGTAGTTTGTCTGGGTGGAGTGGGCAAGGCTACTACGCATGCCCCAATTGTAACGAGGACACTCCATCGTTGGCTGTCAAGAAAAAAATCGTTTATGTTGGTTATAGAAGATTTTACGCACACTAGCATCCACTAAGAGTAAATTTAAGGAATTCTATGGTTTTCCGATACATAACACCCTTAAATCCTAGAAAGTTACCGAATTGGATATCCAGTTACAAAATTAGTAAAGTCTTTAAACGTTTCCGGGGGATAACAGCCGATATTGCTAAAAAGAACCATAAACCTAATCTGACTTATTGAATTTGAATTGGAGTAAGCGTTTCTATCTTTGGGATCTTGAGTATTGGCCTTTCTTTACTAAAAAACATATATCGATGTATGCCATCGAAAAGAACGCGCTTGTGGGCTTTACGATACCTTGTTACAGAACGACAAATCCAAAGACACGCTAAAGCTTGGAAACTTTGAGAGTTCGAAAGGAGTTGTGGTTAGTTAAAAAACCAAACGGGAAGTTCGAGAAGCCTCATCCAAAGTACTCTTTCACCGCAGAAAACAGAAAATGTTTTTGTAAATTCATCAAAGGAGTTAGACTACCTGATGGGTTTGGATCCAACTTCAAGCAAAAAGTGACCCTGATCGATAAACAATATAACGGGCATGAAATCTCATGACTGTCATATAATGATGCATCGGTTACTTCCTTATGGAGTACAACGATACTTGCCTAAAAAACATTGTCAGCTATTATAATCGTGGCTTTGCTTATTCTCTTAAGACTTTGTGTCGAAACTTTGTTGCAGCAGGGACTGGCAAGCTAAAAATACAATACGTTCAGCTATCATGATTGAGTTAGAGAAATTTTTCCTCCTGCTTTTTTTTGACTTATTTTACTTCATGAGGCTATAAATTTAACCCGATGAGGATAATCTAGGTGGCCCTCTTCGCTACTGGGTGGATGTTTCCATTTGAATGATCATGAATAAGCTAAAGAATTATGTCCGAAATAAAGGCAAAGCTGAAGGTTCTATTGGGAGGGTTATGTTGCAGAAGAAGCATTAACTTTTGTTCGAGTTATCTTACTGGCCATGACTGTCGAGACGTAGATTTAAGGTCTTGCTATAATTGAATACGGTTTCCTGAAGAAGAACCAGATTGATTAGGGTGTTCCAGGTCCGTATGCAAACGACGGGTAGAATGAAAGAAACTCAGCTTGTTACAGATGTTATGAGGAAGTTTGTTTGGTTTGTACTTAACAACAAACCACTGAAGTCGACGCAGACATTGGCTTACAGAGAGTATGTTTCTTCCTTTTTTTTATTTGATTAATCTTCTTTTCGATGAATTATCTTAATATCATAAACTTTTGCGAGAATCGCCTGATAATGTGGAAACGAGTTTTCCCACTGTTGTTATAACAAGATAAAATACATTGATATAATTACCTTGGGAGTTTATTACTCATCTAAAATCTTTTTGTATACTCTTTTGAGATTCGTGAAAAATAGTGAGAGACTGCTGTAGTGAAGAGTTATTCTCTTTGGCATGTGGACCTACTAGTGCATGTACATACCCCGTTTGCATAGTTAACGGTGTGAAGTTTGTGGTACATGAACGCGATATACTTCATACCACTCAATGCAGCGGAGTTTCAACACTCGGGCTTGATGGAGAGATGTATTATGGTCAACTCGAAGAAATTCTAGAGCTCACTTATATCGGCCACCGTAAGGTTGTCTTGTTTCGATGTAAATGGTTTGACACCATTAACCCTAAGAACCATACGACACGCAACAGACGTTCTTACATTGACCAGGGCATACATCATATTTTGACTGATAGGGAATTTCACAGAAATAACCAATACATTCTTGCGACACAAGTAACACAAGTATTCTACCTTCAAGACCTTGCTAGACAACCACGTGGTTGGAAGGTCGTCGAACATGTTTATCATCGAGATGTGGCAGAGTCCGATCAAGATGTTATACATGGTAGCAGTTCATCACATGTTACACTGTCTGTTGGTTTGACTAATTTGGAGCATACGGATTTGAGTATAAATGCTCAATCGACAGAAGTGGACGCCCCACCAGTTAATGATGACAATGCTAATGCTAATGAAGACAATGCTGATTTTATTAATAATGAAGATGATGTCGTTGCACATGTCCTTGATGATGATGATGTTGTAGTGTCTGATGATGATGAAGTGAACCCTAGTACTAATGTTGAAGAAGTTTTATCTAGCGATGATTCTGACGATGACAATTGATCTTAAGATGTAGTTTGAATGAAACACTTATTATATGCTTAAATGTGTAATTTTTCTTTCAATGGAATTGTTTTTATATGTTTAAATGTGTAATTTTGTATTTGAATGGAATTGTTTTTATATGTTTAAATGTGTAATTTTTATTTGAGTGGAATTGTTTTTATATGTTAAAATGTGTATATTTATATGAATTTGTGTATTAGCATTAATTGGTCCACGAAATTGTGTGTTCTTGTACTTGTTATTTTACAGATGGCGTGTTTAGCTCCTAGATCACACGGTGGGGATGCTGGTGGTAGTCCACCCAGACAGCCCAACCGGCCCGTACCGGCCCAGTGCCAAAGTAAGAAATTGTGATTTTTTTTTATTTTTGATTCTTTTTAATTTCTTTTACTTGAATTTTCATGACTCAATAACTTATCTTTGTAGGTTCGTCGCTGCGTATTGAGACCGGAAATGCGTCCTTAAGGAAGGCGTTTAGACACAATAACCAACAACCTTTGACGCTTGGCTTTGATTACGACGATCTTGGTACCTTCCATCCTATAGGAGATTATGCAAGCATGTTGAATAGTCTTATGGGGGAAACAATCCGGCCACTTCCCCTTGCTTGCGAGTGGGAAGAAATTCCAGAGGCGTTTAAAGCGCATATTTTCCCTACACTAGAGGTATTAATTGTTTATTTTACTTCTATTCTTATTGTTATCGACGTTTAGATATGCGTGTTATGTTTAAATTGTTTGTTTATTTAAATGCATATGTTTATATGTAGAGCTATTTCAACCTCGCGGAATGGTACAATAACTAGGAGAAAGTGGTGGTTGACCAACATGTATATACGGTGGGGGAAAGGGTAAGGCTTGGGCTGGAACTTAAATTGAGGCTACTTTAAAAACAAGAACAGGATCAAGGCTCAGCATTACACAATATATGATTCGCCCGAGGAGCATAAGAATCATTGCCGCCGCTCGACTGTGTGGGGAGAAAAGAACCCATGATGGTGGAACGAGTTGGTTGGATGGTTTTTTCCCTTCCGATCAGTGTCAAGAAGCATGAAGAATGCTTGCCTACGCGCGAAAAACACGATACCAACCCATCAAGGGAAAAAATCATTCGCGCAAGGGAGGAACGAATATGTAAGACTCTTTATAATTTTTGTGATATTTTAAAGGTGTTTATATTGTTTATTTATAGCTCATTAATTAATTTCTTTGATATTGTATACGAAGTGAGACATGGGCATCACGAGGACCTCATTCTCCAAACGTGGAGAAGACGAACCAATACTCAAAGACGGGCCTAATTTAAATACGAAGAAAAACAACAGAGATACGTAAGTAATTTAACTCTTACATTCTTAGCTAACTTATTTTATTTGTTTTTAACCTTTTTTTTCTTTTTTTTCTTTTTCTTTCGCAGTTGAAAATGAAGGCCATGCAAGATCAGATTAGAGCCGGCGTCATCCCGTACAAGAGAATGAGTTGCTAAGGAAGCAAGCTGAGGAGGCGCAGCAACGGGCTTATTTGGCTGCATTAAAAGCTGACTCGGTGGACCAACGGGCTAGTGTGGCGTACCAAAATACTAAGACGATGTATGGAGCCGTAGGTCAGTTTTTTTCTCACTACAACTCATCAAACAGTGCCCGTCCATTTATGCCTCCTGCTTTTAATCTTGTAAGTACCCCACCCCCCCCCTAACCACTACTATGGCCCCAAACTCGCCTTGAATGGATTCACTTTACTCAATCCATCCATCCTTATAATCAAACAAACTCAACCATTACCTATACCCGGCCTCACCTTCACTATACCGCCCACCTCACTATGCCCGCCCACTCCTACCAACTTCATACGTCCCTATATACCGGCCTATTTCCTTTCACTTCCCACACCATATAATAAATTTAAACAACAGTTTATCGTCCCACTATCAACTCTAACCTCGCCTCTAGTTCTAACCCTCAAAACGAACTTCCCCGCTACATAACGAATCCCCATATGAACGATGCGCGGAGCATTGAACAATTGGCTCAAGATAATGCTCGTGGTGAAGACAATAACGAGTCCGCATCAGGGGAGGACGAGGAGGGCGAGCAACATTCGAGTGATGGTGACTATTCTTCGAAGTCCGAGTAGGCCAAAAACAAGCCGCTTCGTGGGAGGTCACTCCATGCTTATCTTTTCTATTTTTTCTATTTTCTATTATCAATTATGTTGTGTTGAGAGAGGCGTGTGCTCTTTCTGATTTCTCGATATTTGTGCTTGTTTATTGTGATTTTTGCAGGATTCTCCCAACAATTTCTTTGAAGCCTCTCGTGTCCGGTTGATTTATCCCGTTCTACTCGAGCTTCTCATTTTTTTTTATTCCCAGGCATAAATTAGGGTCGACATTGTCGACCCTAAACTCAGTCTTAGGGTCGACAATGTCGACCCTAACCTTAGTGGAAGAATGATGTGGAATCCCACTACTACACTTTTAATTAAATATAACACTTTGGGTCGACAATGTCGACCCAAAGTTGCAAAATGAATGTCGACCCAAAAAATTTAAATATTAGTTTGTTTTATATATTAAAAAGATTTTAATAAATAAAAAAGTGTAGGTTCGACAATGTCGACCCAAAATACAAAGGAATATGTCGACCCTAAGTTAAGTCAATTTTTTGGTGGAAATATTGTGGTCCCCACTGTCGACCCAAAATACAAAGGAATATGTCGACCCAAAGAATTTTGGGTCGAGAAATTTGGATCGAGAACTTAGAGTCAAAATTTTCGACCCTAAGTACTTTGGGTCGACACCCTTTATAACTTAGGGTCGAAAATGTTGACCCTAACCCCTTATATTGTTGTAGTGGAATAACCAAAGAAATACTCCAAATAATACTTGAAACTAACCACGCTCAACAAACCGTCAACAAAACTTGAATCAAGAAGCAAAAACACCAAAAGTGGTGGTGGTGGTGGTTCGTCCGACGCAAGAAGAAGAGAGGGGGAGAAGAGAAATTTTGAATGTGTGTTTTTAGAGAGAAGAAAAGTATGTGAGAAATGATAAGGATGAAAGGAATATAAAAGAGTAGGTTCATGCATGAGGCTTGAACCTAGAACCTTCCTCTTTAGGAATCCTAAGAACATAAGTGTACCAAGGAGACAATAGTGCTAAATTTGAGGAGGGATGTTGGCAGGGGAGAGGGGGACGACATAAGAGAGAAGAGGGGTGGCTTTGTTTCCAAAACTTGATTCTTTTTCATAAGATATTTATCATGGTATGTTTAAGATTTTTAACTCGTTCAAGAGTTTATTTTTAATACACGCAATATACGAAAAATACAAAACACGTGACTTTCCGAAATAAGTCACAGAAATTTAAATATATGATTGCAAGGTAAAAAAGTGATAGTCATCTAAAGACTACGTTAAATAACAAGTCGAAACGCATCCGGTAACGTTTCTCAGTTATATGCGGGATAACTTCCTGGTTTTTGGTCAGGTCAACACGTAACTTATAAAAGTCAAACTTATGCACGTAAATGGAAAGATTTTTGACCTGCAAATTTACGGAGTGTCACACGAAGAGTCATCTTGGATGAGTTCGGATGGATCTCCCGAAGCTTGAGCTGGAGAATAACAATGAGATAAAAAAAACAGACCCAAACCTTCTATATCATCAACATTAAAAGGTGGAATCGGATAATAAGTTTGAGATTGGTATGTTGTTGGTGACGATGAATCGTGGAACAAAGGTGGTGATGACAAATTATATATCTGTGGACAATGCGAATTTTGTTATTGTTGTTGTTGGTACACGTGTTGGTTAAAGGGAGGTACAAACGAATTGTTTGGGCAAATAATTTGTTGTTGTTGTTGTGGTTTGTATACAAAATTTGTGGTTTAAAAATCAACGGTTGGTGAGCGAACCAAACGAAAATTTGAATTAGGTGTTAGTTAGTTTTCTTGGCGACTTGTTTTCTCTGTTTTGAGTTTAATTTTTTTTGAGACATCGTTTTAGATGAGAAATATAAAGTGTAAATAAAATATGTGTTTGAAGGTGTTGATAAAAATGTAAAAATATTGAGGTATTTATAGTGATAAAATTATATAAATTTAAAGTTTTTTTATTAATATCACCAAGAACCATATTTTGGACCGTTGGTTTTTTCCACACCTCCCATAACTAAGTCTTGAAAACGACAGAGATCTCCAGAAATGGCATTGATCATGCAATGATTTGCACCTTCTTAATCAGAGCTTGCTACTGCCGCAAGCTATATACATCTTCAAGCTTTATAAGACTTGAAATAAGACAAGAAACACGCTTGGATTAGACTGAGCGTAGGGTGAGACCCTACGAACCGACTCCGACGTGGGAATAAGTCATTTGTGAATTTAGGAGTAAGTTTTAGAGAAAATAAGTAGTGAGGGAGTGAATGACATACCTGAAATGGATAAATGAGGTGGGTATTTATAGGTAAACTGTCACACCCCCAAACGGGGCCTAGACGAAAACACGTGTCCGAGGGCGTGACGTCATAATATACATCACACAAGATACAAAGAATGGCCTCTAAGGGTACGTTTAAAAATCCAACATCGTTGCATTAATTAAAATAATTAAGGTTTTACATAAGTTCAAAGATAATATGCGGAAGCGAATAAAAGTTTTAAAGTTTGACAACGATGTTTAAATGGTAGATAATAATTCTTGAAAATCGATCCAATGCAAGGCAACACCATAAAGCAAGCAAATACATTCACAGCTAAGCACCTGAGAAAAATATGCTAAAACGTTAACATAAAGTTGGTGAATTCACATGTTTGAATTTAGCATTAAAAGTGGACCACAAGTTCATAATACGCACGTGGCAGTTATAACAGATACAACATCACATAAAAAGTATTTACTGTTGCGCTAAGCTCATGACACCGAGGCTCAATTCAATACATCACATTATATGTCAAACAAGAAATTAATTGCCCTAAAGGTATCTAACCAAGATCACCTAGTGAAATCCGACATGGTATATATCCGTTTGTTCGTGTCTCCCGAATCTAGTAAGCGCTACTTACCCGAATAGGGATAATTAGTCCCAATAGATCTATTTACAACATTCGCGCTCACTCAACCGGTCCTCTGGTCAAGAAATTAACGGTTCATGATAGTTCGGGCATTAGTGGTCTATTCGCAACTTAGGCAACACGTAATCAGAAAAAGGCAACGTAAAGTAACTGTGTTCATAGTTTAAAAACAAGCAATGTTTCTCACCCCAAAGTAAAAGTAAAAGTAGTAAAAACGTGGGGCTATGCACTCACCTTAAGCAAATGGTGAGATAAATATCAATGAAGAGATATAATGCCAAGAGGTCCTACTTGAGACCTAAATCAATGACGCGTCTTAAAAAGACGAAAAGTATACGAAACTTGAACGAATCGTTTATAAAAGAAAAGACATCCATGGGTGTTTGTGCCTTGGTTTAATTAACAAAACATAACTAAATAAAATCATAGAGTTTGTCGTTAAGTTTCGGCGTTTAACCAAAAATTACCATTTTTAGTAACTTTCTATTTTAGGAAAGTTTTTAGTTTCCGGACGTTAATACCGTCCTCTATATTTGCTTAATCCATATATTCTTAAACGCACTAGAAAATCCTAAACGTTTGACTTTCATGTCTATCTTACTAGTATTCGATAAACTTACTATTTTTAGTATCCTTAACGCTTTCCCTAAAATATCTTAACGACGTTTCTAATGATACTAATCATTATATATGTGATACTATATGTTTCGCTTGCGTTTTTAAAGCTCAAAATATCCCGAAAGCATCCTAAAACTCATTTTACTATTCACATCAGCATCGGTGTAAATTATTTTGCCGAAAAATATTTTAAGTTTTATTTGGCTATAACTTGGTTGATTTAAGTCCGATTTTAGTATACGATACATGAAAATCTATCTACTCGAAACGAGCTCTCCAAAAACTACTTTTACGCCTAACAAAAACATTCCTAAGTCGACCAAAACCTCAAAACAATTTCGGATAAACAACTATGTATTTCACAAACGCTTTTAAAAATCACACCAAACTTCACAATAGTACCTAATCTAGCCTAATCTCCATTCACAACTCTACAACCAAACCACACCTAAAACTAACCTAATCCCTTCATTTCTATTGTTGCAACTCACTTTTCAACTCACCTCACCAAGATTATAAAGTCATAAACATATTACTTCTATTTTTATAAAAGATGACAAGATATTAATTCATTTCTTCTTGAAAAATCAACACAAACACCATAGGAATCATAGATCTTTGCAAGAACATAAATATATGTAGAATGAAAGTACCCCCCCCCCCAACATATAATATAACTAGAGTTTACACGAAAAGATTTTGGGTTTCCGGGGTTCCGTTTGATCAACAACGCGAATAACGTAAATTAAACGTTAAATCGTAAAAACAAGTATCGGAAGTGACCGTAAACTACGAAACACTTAGAAAAGATAAAATAGCTCATATAATATCCAAACTAATCAAAATCCGATGTCGGAACGCGTCCGATGACGTTTTTCAGATTTACGCGGGTTAACCACCCGGAAATAAAAGTATAAGTTTCAAGATAAGCTTTCAAATACGAAGAACAAGCTTAAGAAAACACAAGAATGAAAATAGAAGACTTGGATCTTAAAAAACCCCAAATAATAACCAAACCCTAATTTGTAGATCTTAAAGTAAACCCTTAAATCAAATAATCAAACCCTTGGAACACCCTTAGATATGATTAGAAATGATCTTCGAATGAATGAATCTTGCTAGAAATCAAAACTATGAAATGATGGTGATGGTGGCTTTGTGCCGTGAGCAAGAAGAGAGAAAAGGAAAGAGAGAAAAACTTTTGAGGCTTGTAAATGAAGAGTGAACCCTAAATGTGTCATCACTTGATATTTATAGGGAGTGTGATAAGGTTAAGGGTTCATGACTAGTCAACAAAGAGTGAAACCAATGGCTAAGTGACCAACACACACCAAGAGTGTGTGTTGTGGTGTGTTCGCACGCACAAGACCAAAGGAGGGGGGGTTTAAGCTTGAATCACTAACCAACTAGCCACTTGAAATTAAATCAAGATTCATATTGTATCATAGTGGAGAAGTGGTCCAAGGTTGTCATGCATAAGGACAAGAGGTCTTACACCACCTTTCATGCCTTCAAAACATCACTATATATGCATGTGATGTAGTGTTCTCATTTAAAATTCAAATTTTTGGTTCCTTTTCTTTTCTTTTGCTTGCACCAAATTGCACCAAAAATTAGAGTGGTTGGGGGGTGGGGGGGGCGGTGCGGGGGGGGGGGGGGGCGGAAGGGGGGGGGGGGGGGGTTCCCGGGTTCCCCCCCCCCCCCCAACATATAATATATAACTAGGAGGTTTAACGAAAAGATTTTGGTTTGGTGGTTCCGTTTGATAAACAACGCGGGAATAAAGAAACGTAAATTTAAACGTTAAATCGTATTATTAAATAATAAAAAAAACAAGTATCGGAATGTAAGTGACCGTAAAATACGATAACACTTAGAAAAGATAAAAATTGCTCATATAATATCCAAACTAATCAAAATCCGATGTGGAAAGCGCGGACGTTTTTAGATTTTAATGCGGGTTAAACACCCGGAAAGGAAATAAACAGTATAAGTTTCATGATATGCTTACCAAATTAAAGAACCATAGCTTAAAGAAGACACAAGAATGAAGATAGATAGAAAAGACTTGGATCTTAAAAAACCCCAAATAATAACCAAACCCTAATTTGTAGATCTTGAAGTGAACTCTTAAATCAAATGATCAAATCCTTGGAACACCCTTAGATATGATTAGAAATGATCTTGGAATGAATGACTCTTGCTAGAAATCAAAACTATAAAATGATGGTGGTGGTGGCTTGTGCCTCCTGTGAGCAAGAAGAGGAGACAAAAGCGATGAAGGGGAAGAGGAGAATAACTTTTGAGGCTTGTAAATGAAGGCACTGTGAAACCCTAGATGTGGTATCAATTGATATTTTTTAGGAAGTGGGATATTACTAAGGTTAAAGGATACATGACTAGTCATCAAAGATGAAACCATTGGCCTAAGTGACCAACCACTCCCAAGAGTGTAGTGTTGTGGTGTGTTCGCTACGCACAAGACAAAGAGGGGGGGGGGGTTCTAACGCTTGAATCACTACCAACTAGCCACTTGAAAATTAAATCAAGAATTCATATTGTCATATTGGTGGGAGCGAAAGAGAAAGTGGGTCCAAGGGTTGTCAGCATAAGGACAAGAGGTCTTCACCACCTTTACATGCCTTCCAAAAACATTCTATTATGCATGTGATGTAGTGTTTTCATTTAAAATTCAAATTTTTGGTTCCTTTTCTTTTCTCTTTTCTGCTTTGCTTGCACCAAAAATTAGAGAGGTTAGGGGGGGGGGGGTTGACCATAAAATTTTGACTTATGAACCTGATCATATATATAACTAGAGTATTAACGGATATGATTTGTGTTTCCATTGATCATAAGCGAAAAAATGTAAATTAAACGTTAAAAAGTAAAAACAAGTATCGAAAGTGATCGTAAACTACGAAACACTTAGAAAAGATAAAATAACGCATATACTCCCTCCGTCACATTTTTATTGTCCATGTTTCTTTTTTCGGATGTCCCAATTTAATTGCCCACTACTAAAAATAGATAGGGAAGTCTTATCAAGTTTACTATATTACCCTTGTTTGTAATTATTATTACAAACTTTAAAGAAGACTTTATTTAATTAGTTAAGGGTAAAACTGTCATTCTGTCAAAAAGTAAGAAAATGAAAGCACTAATAAATGCACTTTTCTTAAACTGTGTATTTTTTGTCGGGAGACAATAATATTGGGACGGAGGGAGTAATATCTAAAGTAATCAAAATCCGATTTCGGAACGCGTCCGATGACGTTTTTTAGATTTACGCGGGTTAACTTCCCGGTAAACCGCCAGATTTAAACGTAACGTATAAAAGTCAAAAATAATGATTGGAAAAGTTTAAAATATTGACCTAAAATTTACGGGGTGTGACATCCTTCCCTCTTTAAAAGAGCTTTGTCCTCAAAGCTTAAGACGTATCTTTAGACGCAGGTGCAGGGTTAGCAAAAAGATGAGGATACTTTTTCTTCATTTGGTCTTCGCGCTCCCAAGTAAACGCAGAACCTCGCCTTGAGTTCCAACAGACTTTCACAATTGGGATGCGGCTTTTCTTTAGCTGCTTAACTTCTTGATCCATAATTTCAACCGGTTCTTCAATGAAATTAAGCTTGTCATCAATCTGGATTTCATCCAACAGAATAGCTAGGGGTTCGTCGGAGAAACACTTCTTCAAATTGGAAACGTAAGAAGTACTATGAACCCGACTTAGTTGCTTTGTGAGTTCAAGTTGATATGCAACCGTTCCCACTTTTGTAAGGATTTTGAAAGGTCTAATATAACGAGGATTTAGCTTCCCCCGTTTGCCAAAACGTATCACACTTTTCCATGGTGATATATTTAACATAACCTTATCTCCAGCTTGAAATTCCAATGGCTTACGTCTCCTATCGGCGTATCTCTTTTATCTATCACGTGCCGCTTGAATACGCTTCTTAATTTGGATGATCTTTTCTGTAGTTTCATGAATAATCTCAAGGCCAGTAAGCTGAGCATCTCCAACCTCAGCCCAACAGACAGGCGATCGACACTTTCGGCCGTACAGTGCTTCAAACGGTGCAGCTTTGATGCTCGTGTGATAACTGTTGTTGTAGGAAAACTCCACCAAAGGCAGGTGTCTATCCTAACCTTTCCCAAAATCAATCACACAAGCATGTAGCATGTCCTCCAAAGTTTAGATGGTTCTCTCACTCTGACCATCCGTCTGTGGGTGATAAGCCGTACTCATATCCAATTGAGTACCTAGAGCTTTGTTTAGCGATTGGCAGAAATAAGATGTAAATTTACTATCTCGATCAGAAATAATCGAAACTGGCACACCATGTCTTGAGACTACTTCCTTCAAGTGTTGTCTCGTTAACTTTTCCATCGAGTCGGTTTCCTTCAATGGTAAGAAGAGCAGACTTGGTGAGTCGGTCAACAATTACCCAAATTGCATCTTGACCCGACGACGTCTTAGGCAACTTAGTGACAAAATACATTGCAATGTTCTCCCACTTCCATATTGGGATCACAGGTTGAACCAACAAACCGGATGGTTTTTGGCATTCGGCCTTAACTTTTGCACAAGTCAGACACTTATTGACGTAGGTGGCAATCTCAGCTTTCATATTTGGCCACCAATACAGTTTTTTAAGTCTTGGTACATCTTGTCCGATCCAGGATGGATTGAATACTTTGACTTATGAGACTCGTGCATAATCAGAGTTCTCAAGTCGCCAAAATAGGGTATCTAACTTCTATTCCTCAAACATAACGTTCCATCAGCACGGGGCTTCAGATTCTTATTCATAGCACCCAAAATCTTCGGTTCCATAATTCTCTTCCTTTCTTGCCTCAACTTGAGCGTTTAAAATTTGCATGGGAAGGTTCAGACCCGTCGTCAAAACCAAGGCTCGAACTCGTAGTGGCTTATTTCGTTCCTTTCGGCTCAAGGCATCCGCCACCACGTTCGCCTTTCCCGGATGATAACGAATTTCACAGTCGTATTCACTCAACAATTCCAACCATCTACGTTGTCTCATGTTTAATTCTTTCTGATCAAGAATATGTTGCAAGCTCTTATGATCAATGAACACAACGCATTTCGTGTCATACAAATAATGTCTCCACATTTTGAGAGAAAACACCACCGCTCCTAGTTCTAAGTCACGTGTAGTGTAATTCTTCTCGTGAATCTTGAGTTGGCGTGATGTGTAGGCTATGACTTTCTCCCTTTGCATTAGAACCGCGCCCAACCCTTTGCGAGAAGCCTCACAATAAACCACGAAGTTTTCACTACCTTCGGGTAAAGCCAAGATCGGCGCACTACATAATTTCTGCTTCAACAGTTAAAATGCAGCTTTTGCCTTTTCAGTCCACTCGAACTTCACGTTCTTCTGAGTCAACTTCATCATAGGTTTGGCAATTTTCTAGAAACCTTCGATAAATCGTCGGTAATAGCCGATAAGACCTAGAAATTGATGAATTTCTGTCGGAGTCTTGGGCGATGCTCAATTCTTGATTGACTCAATCTTAGTTGGGTCCACGTGAATGCCTTCACTATCAATCACGTGACCACGAAATTGTACATTCGACAGCCAAAATTCACACTTTGAAAACTTGGCGTATAATTCTTCCTTCTTAAGCAATCCAAAATTAACTTAAGATGTTTTGCATGCTCTTCCTTGCTCTTGGAGTAGATCAAGATGTCATCAATAAAAACGATCACGAATTTATCTAAGTAAGGTTTGCACACCCGATTCATCAAGTCCATGAATACTGCTGGTGCGTTTGTCAGTCCAAAAGGCATTACTTGAAACTCGTAGTGGCCATAGCGAGTCCTAAACACCGTATTTGGAATATCATCGTCACGAACTCTGAGTTGGTGATAACCATACCTCAAGTCGATCTTCAGGTAAACACTTGATCCTTGCAACTGATCAAATAAGTCGTCGATTCTTGAAAGTGGGTATCGATTCTTCACAGTCAGCTTGTTCAGTACATGGTAATCGATACACATCCAAAAATATCCATCTTTCTTTTTGACAAACAAGACTGGGGCTCCCCAGGGTGAGGAAATCGGTCTTATAAACCCTTTTTCAGAAAGTTCTTGTTGCTGAGTAGAAAATTCTTGCAGTTCCGACGATGCTAATCTATACGAGGCTCGTGCCACAGGAGCAGCACCTGAGATTAATTCGATTTGGAATTCAACTTGTCGTGTTAGTGGTAATACATGTAAATCTTCTGGGAAGACCTTTGGAAAGTCCTGTATAGTCGGCACATCCTCAAGTCGCTTCTCCTCCGACTTGTCTTTGGTTTTTTTCCTCATAACTTGTGCCAGAAAAAGTAGGCAACCTTTCTTAATATATTTCTGAGTCTTAATGCACGATATAATGCTCAACTTTGACTTCTTTACTTTGCCACTTCTATCACCATGGACAATCAAAACTTCATTTTCATAGGGAATCCGCACAATCTTTTCATCACACACGATCACCGCTTGATGGTTCGCTAACCAATTCATGCTGATGACGACGTCAAAACTACCAAGTTCTACTGGCATTAGGTCAATATTGAATGGGTGACCTAGCCATCCTAATGTACAACCTTTAAGTACTGGCATCGGCTAATTCGACAGCATAACTAACGTCTAAATTATCATGGATTATATCAAGTAAGGTACTAAAAGTAGTCGAAAACCCCCTTGGCTAATTCGACAACATAGCTAACGTCTAAAGTATCGGGGATTATATTAAGCAAGGTACTAAAAGTAGTCGACACAAAACTTCGATCGGAACCCAAATCAAATAATACAGAATCATAATGGTTGTTGAGAAGAAATGTACCCGTGACGACAATAGAATCGGGGTTAGCGTCTCCTCCACCTAGAACATATGCTTTTCCTCTTGCTTCACCAACACCACTCTTGTTTCCACTTTTGTTTCCACGATTATGATCTTTCAGCATTGGGCAATCACTCCTGTAGTGTCCTTGCCTTTTACACTCGAAACAAGTTAAAACTCCCTGATTCACTACTTGACCCCTCTGAGTAGAAGTAGTGAAATTTGTGGCCTTACAGTCCCTGGTCAAACGCCAAACCTTGTTACACTTCCCACATCCCACAGTGCATGGCCCTTCATGATGAAATTTACACTTGTTGCAGAGAGGTAGTGGTCCATTATACACTCTCCTTTCATTGTTGCCAGCCGTGTAGGCTCTTGCCATATTCTGTCCTCCAACATTCTGTCTTTTGAATGGTGGTTGTTGTCCACGGTTGTCCTTCTGTCTGTTATCGAACTTTCTTTTGTTCTCAGCGTTTTTCACAACATAACCCTTCAACTTTTGGCCCATTAAATTGTTAGCAATCCGAACAACATCTTGTAGTCTCGTAGGTTCTGCAGCAATCACATTTCCCTGGATATTAACAACATGATGAGCCTTCACTTTTATTGTACTTTCATTTTTCCCTGACTATAAATCACATGACAACAACCACTTGACTATCAAACCCTACCACCAGTCTTGAACTATCACTTACTTAATCTCTAACAGTTTGCTAAATTGTAGATGAATTTCCCAAACTTTTCTAATGTAATTTTTAAATCAGCTCTTTCCTTTTCTGATTTTTCAAATTTCTTTCTAACTCTGTTAGTGCAGTATCTCTCAACTTAATATCATAAGGTTTTAAAATCTTATGTCTTTCTTTCAAAAAACCAACCTCATTCTTTATTAAACAATCTAGTCTACCTCTACAGATTCTAGACCTGCTTTATAAGCATCTACATTTAATTAAGACTTATTGAAATCTTTTGTCAGATTATCATAATGTTCTTTGAGAGTTTCATAAGATTTTGAACATGCTTTAGAACAAGTAGATACCTTAAAATATGAGCTTGAAGAACTTGAAGATGTATATGCCATAAGTGCAAAGTTTGTAGGTCCTTCTTCAGCCTGATCACTCCAGTCATACCCAAGTCCATCTTAAGCCACCAAAGCTTTTGTCTCCATTGTATCTACTATCATATTCCTCCTTATAGGTTCTCTGTTCATGTTCTCCCTTAGAGCCCTGAAGTCTCTTGCAAAATGACCCTTTTTATGACAGTTATAGCATTCCACCTTTGATTTGTTAAATCTTATGATCTCAGAACCATTTGCATTAATCTTCCTTCCTTCCAGTCTTATTTAGAAATCTTCTTGCTCCCAGCAATGGTCCCAAACCAAAGCCATCTGCCACTTTAGATCCATCTCTTCCAATCATCAGCATCAATCTACTATAAGTCCTCATCATTTACATTAAGGATTTAGATTGGTTTTGCAAGAAAGAATAGATCACAACATCACTCCTGCATACTATCAGCCTTGGTAGAGTAAGAACCAAAAAGCTTGATTGGCAACTCTGCCATAGTATGGAAGACACAAAAGCTACAGTATGTGAATTATTGGTTTATGAGTCTTGCTGGACAAAATAACATGAGCTCAAAAACACAAGGGAGGTACACACCAACACTACTAGACTAGACCTTATTATTTACAGCTTTTGTTAGAGATCCAACCACTAGATGTATGAATATAATAATAACACTTTCCAAATTTGACTATGTAAAATGATGTAGACAATATTTTTATGACATAATGAATTGTGATTCGCATGATACCTCGCTGTTTTATGATAACGATTTATGTATGTCGTAAGTTGTCTATCCTATATTCTATAGGTGATCTAGATACTATGGCTCTCTTACCCATCCGTTTTCTCAAACCTTTGTACTCAGATATCATGGATATAATAATAATCAAGACATGAGCAAAAAAAATTGGAATCTAAGACTAAGACTCCAGATGATCAATCACTGTAGAGTTAGATAACTCAGTAATTGGATCATACAGAAGCCGCTGGAAAGTGACTAGTCCCCGAGAATCCTAATGAGTTAGATGCTATAGAGTGTCCCATTCCAAATATTTTCCATTATATTCTACAGATGATTTTCTCAAACCTTTATACCTAAAATCACTAAGCCTCCTATTGGATCACTCACTCTATTATCTCTGTATCTATCTCTGGAAGTCTTAAATTTCAAAAAATTTTCGTTATATCCTGCAATGTAATATCAAAGGATGATTACAAGTCTTTTTATTTTAATGAGAATTTTCATCATTTTATAGATTCTTATTCTATGTTGTCTTATATATATTAATAGATGCCTCCTAAGAGAACATCGACATCTGAAACACCAACTATGACTCAGGCTGCCATCCGGCAACTGATTGCTGATGGTATTGCTGCAGCTCTGGAAGCACAAGCTGCTACTATGGCAAATACTAGTAGGAATGTAATAAGTAACTACAAAGGGTTTATGAGTTATAAACCTTCCTATTTCAATGGTATGAAAGGAGCTGTTGGCCTCATCCGCTGGTTTGAATGTACTGAATTGGTATTTTCTCGTAGCAAGTGTGCCGAGGAAGACAGAGTGGAATTTGCTACTGGTACTCTAACCAATGACGCCTTGTCCTGGTGGAATGCATATGCCCAACCTATTGGGATAGAACAAGCCAACAGGATCACCTGGACCGAATTGAAAAGGCTCTTAACCAATAATTATTGCCCTCAAACTGAAGTCAATAAAATTGAAGACGAATTTTACAACTTGGTTGTGAAAGGAAATGATCTTAAGACTTACATTAGAAGATTTCAGGAATTGGCAGTTTTATGCCCAAACATGGTGCCAAATTCTGAGAAACTCATGGAAGTCTTCATCGGGGGATTACCCAGAAGTATTGAAGGAAATGTTACCGCCTCAAAGCCTCAAACTTTGGAGGAAGCCATTACCATAACCCAGAGGTTAATGGATCAGGTAACAAAACACAATTCTGAGCAAGGAACCAATGATCACAAACGAAAGTTTGATGATGAAAGAAACACCACCGACAACAACAACTACCAAGATAAACGCAATAATAACAACCATAACAATGATCATCACCAACAGCAGAATAGGAGGCAAGAAACCTTCAGGGCTTATACTGCCAATAATGGGTATACTGGAAACCATCCCTTGTGTAAAAGATGCACCCTACATCACATATGACCTTGCACTGTCAGGTGTCAGACTGGCAACAAGGTAGGTCATCTGACCAGGAACTGCAAAAACAAAGGACCAACCATTAGAAATAACCTACAACCAGTATCCATAACTTATAATGCCTGTGGAGAGAAAGGTCATTATGCAAATCAATGCTCAAAAGCAAACAACAGGGCCACAAAGGAGCCTACTTACTAAGAGACAAGATTGCTTTTGTTCGCTTTAGGATTTCTAACCTAGAAACAACTCTCAAGGATATTCAAGTTCACCACCAGTTATATATGAAGGATCTTCTGAAACCCACTTCATAAGTTTAAAAACCCCAAACACCAAGCTACTATCCTTAGCATTTGTTGCCTTTATCTAGAATCCTACCACGAGACACGTATCATAAGTATCAATACTCTTAAAGTTTTGATAATGTAAAATATGTAAAATAAAGTTATCCATGAATTAATAAAGTGTGATTTCGT
>BQNB010091492.1:0-26865 GCA_026074375.1 Tanacetum coccineum
ATATATGCAACGTGCATAAGCGAACGGATTGAATGTCGTAAGAATCCTTAATAAGAAGGATAAAATACATGATTCGAAGAAAAGGCCATTGGAGCGAAGAATTTAACAAGTCGTCACTTCTTGGAAGCGGTATGTGGTTCATTACTTTTAGCTTATCAAGTTCGCGGTGGGCGATACACATTCGGAAAAATCCATATAACAAATTACGAGTTGAAAGGAGTTCATAACCCAAAGAATGATTCGTACGGACGAACGCACGCTATGTCGGATGCACATAAGCCCACTCATTCACAATTTGTCACTTACATAAAGAGGCGTCCCAATCCATGTAAGTAAAGAATTATGAACTTATGGTTCGGCGGTTTATAATTTCCTTATTCAAATGAAGAAGCGTCCTAATTCATTTCAATAAGATGATTATAAATCATCCTACTTAAGTATGGCCGACACAAAACAGAATATCACAACAAGATCAAATGCTACATTAAGAAAAGGGGTGTCTCCTTAGCGGCATGATTCTTCAAAATCATAGGAAGTAACGAGAAGGTAAGTGCCAAAAGACGGCACATTCCAAAGTGACAAGATAAAGTAGTACTCCCATCGAATGGAAGACTTCAAAACAATAGATTATGAAGCAATATATGCGATTCAAAAGCATAAGAAAAGTGTTCAAACTTGGAGTCGATCGAGAAAATAACTAGTGGAATTGACAAACTACACCGAATTTCAATACCATCAAAAGGAAATAAAGTAAAGTCGCGTACGTGTTTCAGAGATCGTCGCATCGCTCACAATATATTGTAGTAAACAAACTCATTAAGACGTACTATAGTGTTATACACATATATAAGTAATTATTATTACGTAGACGATTTCACAATTAGGCTTCGGTTAGCACTCGCATCAAGCCAAGCTCGATTAAAAAGTATAGACAGTGATTCCACAACATGTAGGTAGGCGTACCCCTCCGATCCTAATCACAATATAACATGAGTAGACGTACTCTTTCGATCCAAATTTCAAATCACGCTAGCCATAACACCAAGGCGACACATCAACCTTGAATAGTTAGACTCACACAAACTACTTCTATATAATTAGATAACGGCAAACCAGAAGATGAGCATAAGAGATTAAAAGAAGGTAGTATTGATGTTTGAGTGAGAAAATAAGAAAACAAGAAGTACGCGATAATCGGAGTGGTCAATATATATATAACCGACCGATATAAGGTAAATAGTAAGGCGTCATAAGATAGACGTAAGAGAGCGAAGTCATAACTAACTGTTATATACTCATTATCCATGTAATAGCAATAGGGATACAAAATAGAGCATATAAGTTACCTGGGAGCAAGCGCGTGCGGATATCGGACAATGGTGAAAGACTCTTAAAAGTTTTCGAAAAACGGTTATAGTCTAGGTTTTGAGAACGACCTAGTTCTCTATAACCAATGCTCTAATACCAATCTGTAACACCCCTAAAATCACAACTCAGCAGAATACCACTTGGGGTGCTACTTCATAGTTGTTCATACATACAAGTTACAGAAAACGACCTCAAAAGAGACATTTAATAAAATGTCACATTTAATTTAATAAAATATCAGAGTTACACAGGTCCCAATAATTTATTTTTAACAAAAGTTACAAGCGTTCAAACATGACTCAATTGTATATTTAAAGATAAATGATTATCGAATGTGAAGAAAAACCAAACATTTAAAGTTTTGATATCCGCGCATCCAAATGCTCCCAATGCTCAGCTAGCAAAATAATAACCTGAGAAAATACATGCAAAACGTCAACAATAATGTTGGTGAATTCATAGGTTTAAGTAAAAGCAGTATTGAAATAATTTAAGAAATATTTCAGTAAGAAAAGAAGCGTTACAATATTTCCAAGTATTATTTCTAAAAAATCCAAGAAATGATTTAGTAAATCAAGTAATGTTTAGTAGTGGACCACAAGATTTAAAGAGTATATGGCAATATAATAAATACAAAGCCACATAAAAATGCGTTTACTACTGTCTAAGCTCATGAAACCGATGCACTAACTGAAAACAAGAATATGTACCCATCGTAGGTGCCCCCTCCAAGAACACCCAGGCAATAATGAAAAGAATATGTACCCATCGTAGGTGCCCCCTCCAAGAACACCCGGGGAGTAATGAAAAGAATATGTATCCATCGTAGGTGTCCCCTCCAAGAACACCCGGGATGTAATGAATATAATATGTACCCATCGTAGGTGTCCCCTCCAAGAACACCCGGGCAGTAATGAATATAATATGTACCAATCGTAGGTGTCCCCTCCAAGAACACCCGGGCAGTAATTGAAAGTCATAGGTTAATGGGCACTTAGACAATAATATGATCTGGAATAGCATGCGATTGAAAACACTTGTGTCCTTTTTAAAACAAGTAGTGTGTTCAAAACTCTCAGTTTTGTAATTAGATATTCAATGATCTTCAATCATGTAGTAAGCAAATCAAGCTTTAATAAATTCATGAGTAAAAAACCATGTATCGCATATGTTTTAGAAGTCATAAAGTAAGCAAGTAAAAGCCTTAGTAAAAGTAATCATGTAACGCTTATGTAGTAGAAATCAATGAGTTTACTTGGTAAAACGAGCATGTATTCTCACCCCAAAAATAGTTTATGTAAACCATTAAAAGAGAAAAAGTGGGGCTATGAACTCACCGTGGATAAGAGTAGTGATCAAGAAATCCAAACAAGAAAGACGAGCGTCAACAATCAACCGCGACCTATAATAGTGGCGCGTGATTAAAATTCATACTTATAATGTAATGTAACTTAATATAAAAGAATCAAATACTTATTTATACATTGGCACGTAATATTATCATATGTTTAAGAATCCATGTTCTAGAGTCACTTAAAATATCACTTCCATATTTTCTGAAATTCTATCGGTTTTTACTAGACGTCCTCTATACTTAAAGAGTTACTAAACGGTCGGATTAGACGCTCTCCTTCTATATTAAATCACCTATATATGTTGATTAACTACTGTAGCTCACCCATAAACTATAGCCACTTCCAAATAATCCTTAAAGACACACCAATGCAACTTGTTTTAAAACAGGGTCTGCTGAACTTATCAAAAGTTTGGCAACAGCAGACCCCCTTAAACACCTCAGAAAAATCTTTAAAAAAATCAACAGGTCACACACATCATGAACATGTTCCAGTTTAAATTTCATCAAAAATTATTAAGTTTTGACCCGTCTGCTCACCTCACTGCATTTTTGCAACTGAAATTCGAACTCAGCAAACCCAGTTTTGACAACCAATCTCGTAAACATGTTTTGACCCACTTTTAAGTATTGAAAATCGTTGAGGCCTAGCTCGCTAGAAAGTAGACTCGAAGTACTTAGTCGTAGGGTCCTGCAAACCTAGAAAACCTATTGGCATGACCAAGCTACACTTCACGCAAGATGGAACAAAATTCTGCGCAAAAACAGTGGGTGCAAAATTTTGCCGTTTTATTTTTCAAACATCATATTGCCATAACTTTTTCGTTTTTAAGAATTAGACGATCTACCTTATACCAAAACGATCCTTAGGACGAACACTATCATTCTAAAAATTAAAATCTCAGTTTGCACAACACTCATCTTGCCAATTCAAGCCTAAACTTTCTGGTCTAATTGAGGGTTATAAAACCCTATCAAATCTTCAAACTTTCGCCTCAAACACGCTTCCAATAATCTCAAACTACCCTAATACATCTATTAACTCACTAATCTTGCCAACAACATAAGAATCATAACTTCTAATTTATTTCATGGATTCCCAAACATAATCAATGTACATGCATGCATATAATATAAAAAATCAATCAATGAAAAAGGTTTAAAAACAAACTTACAACATAAAGCAATGGAAGAAAAATCAAATCTATCAAACCCTTGTGGGTTTTGGATTTGGCCGAGCACCACACAACCCCAAAACAATACCCGAAACTCGATTTCGTCGCACCAAAACTTGTTTACACACTCGTTATTATACCCTTGTAACACCTATTACCCTTAATTAGATCAATCCCTAAAAATCAAAAGTTTAATGAAAATCAAGAACTTTTTAAATCTTGATGCATGTGGTTATTTGTTGTTGGAGAATGATTAGGGTTTGGTTTATGATTGATTTAAGATCAAATGGGAGAGATTTGGGAGGAAGATTTTTGTTTATTGATGGTGTTGGGGTACTGCTCGTCGAACCAGGGAGGGGGAAAAAGAAGCCAATGATTTTCTTTGAAGTGATGGTTTTTATGGGTTTTTGGTGTGTGTCGACGAACACATTGAAGAGAAAAGAGAGACCGGATTTTTTTTATTAACTGATGGTATATGTGTTTAAATCTATTTATAAGGAACCAAGTCCTAGTTTATATCAACTTATATAAAAAAATATGGAGGTAATAAGGAGGTGCTTGTTTTTGAGTTTAGTAGGAGGAAAATAAAATAAGGGGGTGTTTATTTTCTAGTTTTGATGGAGCCTAAAACAATTAAAGAAGGTGTTTGGTTTATATGTTATATTTATAAATTATATTTTTATTTTTATTTTTCTAAAACATTTATACCACAATATTTGTTTTTTTTAAACACGTAGTTAAAATATTAAAAATTGTAAAAACACTATTTTGACGCGGTTTCGGCCAAACGCGGATAAAAGTCAAAAAGTATTAAAATGAAAAATAAATAAGCTCTCAAAGATAAAATATGGGATTATTGATTTCTCAAACGTTAAAATGGATAAATATTCAAGGCACGATTCGTAACTAGCTAAAACGACGATTTTTGATAAACGGCTAAAAATAAAAATAATAAATTCCATAAAATACGAGATGCTACAGTCTTCTCACCTAAAGAGAGCGTTGTATCGGTGCTCTATTCGACTTATCTCCATAGGGTTTGCGACGGTTGATACACAGTCGGAAAAAATCTATATCACATATTACAAAGTCTAAAGAAGTTCCAGTATCATTTGTATAAAAATAATAATGATAGCGGTTAAAGGAGTAAAAATAATGAATGATTCGTACGGATGAATTACTTGTTAAAAGAGACGCACGCCATGTCGGATACACATTTGGAAATAATCAAATGAACAAATTACGAACCGAAAGAAGTTTAAAGACTCCTTCATATGAAGATAATAACGATAACGATTAGATGAACGAAGAAAATGAATTATTCGTACAAACGGATTACAAATCAAAAGAAAGTTATTTGTATGAATGTCATACACTTAAGTACACTCCTAAATGATGAAATAAAAAGAATTGAGACGTATGTTTACGGAGAAAGATTAGACCGACTTTTAATAAACAAGAATGTGATTCGATTATTGATTGACACAAAAATATTATTAGAATGACCTTTTAAAAGTAGACGAATGACACTTAATATCTTGGCAAAATATGTCAAAAAAATATATATATATATACTTTAAAAGAATAAAAAAAACAAGGATGGAGACGATGTGCTCTTGGATGTGAATGAAAATTATTCCATAGAGCCGAAAAGTGGGAAATGATGAGCGATACTAAAGAAGGAACATGTTGACAAGAGGTTGATAGAAAAGATTGATATATCATTTGCACTAACAATTGATGTGCATATGATCCTATCGAGACAAAGGTGGATGATTGAGAATTTAAAGGTTTGTTTGGTGTTTTGTTGGTTGACAATGTTGAGGAACAAAGTGGGATGTGAAATGAGGTGGTAGTTCTTTTATGGCGAAATAATAATGAGAGACTCAATAATGTGGTGACTCTGTAACATTTGAAGATTGAATATCTTCTTTATGTTCTTCACTTTCTAGAAAGTGGAAAGTTTAGCGAATGAGTGACATTTGCATTTAGCAAATTACTTAAATATTTTGGATGAAATAATTAAGTTAGGAGAGATATAGGAGTAATTTTAATAGTAACAGAACTATTAAAAGAGAAGAAACGTTTAGACGTGAGAGGAAATGTTTGAGAAGATAAGACTTATTAGAAATGAAAAGGAACGTTTAGAAGTGAGAAGAAACGTCAAAAGTAGAAAGACTATTAAGAAAGAGATGAACCGTTTAGAAGTGAAAAGACCATTTGAGGTGAGAAAAGAGGTTTACGAGAAGTGCGGACCAATTGATGAGTATGACGATTGTAAGGATTGTGTTTGAGAATGAGACGCATTTTAATATGAAATTCACTTGACTATTAACAACATAAGTAATGATGCTTATGAGTGTTAAGATATGAGGATGACCCATTGATCTATAGAGAGACATTGGACATAGATTTGGGTGTAGAGTAGACGTCAACTCGTAGCAGAAGAGAGGAAGTGTTAGGTTATGGAATTAAAAAAATGAATGGTATTACAAGCTGCTGTCGGCGGTCCCAGATATATTTGGGGGCCGCCAGAATAGATCTGGGGGACGCCGGACCGCCAACAGGAGGGATGTTTGGGGAAATTGATAAATTTTTCGAAAAGAGTGACATTTTAATTTGCATTTCTCTAATTAAAAATACTTAAAGTACTTCGGATAATGTAGTTAAGTTGTCACGACACGAAATAGAACACGGACTAGAATCGAAACTAGAAGAAAAGAAGAGAACGATTTATGGAATGTGTTTCATCATTCCTAAACCTTGACGAAGATAATTTAGCAATTCACGCTTGATGGGTAAAGAAATAATGTCGGCGATGTTATCTTCAGATGCAACCTTTTCGATGGAGATGTTTCCTTTTGGACATTGTCCCAAAGGAAATGGTGATGTATCATCGGTGTGTTTCGTACGCAATAATAATAATAATAAAGAAGAAAACAAACGAAGATAGAGACGACGATCTTGACAATGTCAAGACGGATGATGGTTAGCGTACGATAAACTATACTCACAAAGTTATGTAGCTCTTCTCGAGCATTATGAATGTTCATTGAACAATCACATGACGAGGTATATGGTTGTCTTAAAGGTGGTAGCGGAAATAGTGGATGAAAGAGATTAGACATCTCTATGGTTGAAGAGGCGTGGTTGAGTGAGAAGAAAGAGGTGTGAACGAAAGACAAAGAGTGTTTTCGCCGAAGAGAAAGAATGTTTCATCGAAGAGAAAGAATGTTTTTTGTCGAAGAGAAAGAATGTTTTCGTCGAAGAGAAATGGAGAGCGTTTTAACTAATGTTGTTAAAAGGCTTGAATATGGATTTTCGGATATGACCTTTAACGTTTGCGATTGCAAGTTAAAGATACTTGAATATTTTAGATGAAATATTTAAGTTGTCAAACCTACTTGGAAGGGTATTAGATTTGCATCTAACATTTCTATGACAAAGAGTGAATTATTTAGAAGAAAGGGAGATGATGATTAAAGAAATGTGTGAAGGAAGACTCTAAAAGATTTAAGACTACTTTTTTTACTCTTTTAAAAGTTTAGATTAGTGATGCGGACGCAAAGAAAGATATTCTAGAGTGAGAAAATATATACATAGATGTATAAGACATATAGATATAAGCATGCAAGTTTATCTAAGCATGCATCGATACAATAATCAACAAGATTAACATGTAAGACTGTATGATATCTAAACCTTATTTGTCATACATCAACCTAACATAATGTAGGTGCACAATTAACATGTAAGTCATGTAAGATGACGCAAACAAAACATGATAATTTTAAATGCAATCATCATGTAAAACATGTTAGCATTTAGCACTTAGAAGCATGTGTTATCTTAGATACAACAAAAGAGATACATTTTATCAAAATTGCTAGAAACAAAAAAAAAAGGGCAAACATGCATTTACAACAAACATGAATTCCAATAGACTAAGCAAATACACGTTGACATCAGACAAACATGAATGCATATAATTGCATTACGTTGGAGCACACGTCTATCATCTTGAAATTTCGAACACTATATCGTGAAATGCATGTAGTCTAGATTTAGCAAAGGGGAAACCTAATTTCTACTTGCTTAGTGTGCAACTCCTAATAAAATACAAGTCTAATCGATGTAAGACTATCATTAGGCATATTTAAGAAGACCTTTAATCAAATTAGGAGAATGAAATATGAGACATAATCACTAGTTGGTGCTCAATTCAGGCTAAACACGACCAATTTTACGGGTTATAACACGAACCCAACTTCACTCTTAGAAGCAATTCAACCATTAGGTCAAATTAAAATTTCTAATAGCAAATAGATTCTCCCATTAGCCAATTCCTCATGTTAGACAAAATAGAATTCAGTAATATTAACCTAATGAAAGTTAGCAAAGATAAAGATTTGTATGTCGTTTCATGAACAAGCCTACTATGACTCCACTAACATACTTTAATTTCGGTCACATAATCGCGAATCAAGATGTGTGGAATTCTACGATTGAATGAGAGAGAAAGCAAGTTGTTGTAATTTTAAGAGATAATGAATTATCTAGAACCTAGTAGTATACTTAAGGGTGACAATGCGTAATGTACTATGTTGAGAGTGTTCAAAGAATGCACCTTTGCATGTCTTTTAAGCAAGAGGTTCAATTAAGGTTACTTACCTCAATCGGTCTTGTGAATGTTTCTTTGTAGAAATAATGATGATTAACTAAAGTTTAGTCATCTATGTTAGACTTTTAAGCAAGAGATTGACAAGAGGAAGATGTTTAAATCTAATGACATAAGGCGGATCTACCTAAACAGAGGATGAATCTAGGACGAAGGATCCATCAATCCGTGGAGGTCCCAAATTTGGGCAAGGATCATTTTTTCATTATTATGGAGATGGTGTTGATATTAGGTTATTAAGAGAAACTTATATAAGTTATAAGGGTTCTTGGTTTGAGTTTTCCGAAATGACATCCAAGTCTTGGATGAGCTTAGTGTATATGTAATCTAGTTTTGTGATGACTGCATGTGTTGCATAGTCACATAAAAAGTCTTGCGGTCCTGCATATTATGATTTATCAAACCTATGAATTCACCAACATTTTTGTTGACGTTTTAAGCAATGTTTTCAGGAGGTCAATAGGCACGAGGTGCCAAGGATGCATTGGGTTACATTTTGGATTGCACGCTTAAAGACTTATATATCATATTTTGGGAAATCTATGTCATCTTTTGTAATATTAAACAAGGAACAAGTGAAGCTATAAGCTTTTGTAATATGTCTTTTAATTAAATCCAATGTATCAATTTAAACGACTTTTTGTGTCGTTCTTATATATATCTTGTGTTGTTGAACTTGAAGTAACACGCCCCGAATCCTTATTCCGCTGCAACCCGTTTTGGGGGTGTTACAAATATGTTTAATTCTTCCTAATCCTAACCTTAGATGGTTAAAGGGTTCTCATTTGGTGAAGAAGAAATATTATGCTTATTTGATAAAGTAAGAGAGAGTTTTGATGAGAAGATAGTTTGAGTTTTGAGTTGTGCTTTTGAATTGTTTGAGCAAAGTTACATATGTTGTGCATTTGCTCATGTTTGGCTTTTCAGAGATGACGAATTTACCAATTGCATTGCAAGGTAAAATACTTAAATATTTTGGATAAAATATTCAAGTCGTCAATCCTACTTCATTGTGTATTTTATGCATATATTTGCCAAATATTTAAAACACAACTATTGGACAAGTAGACTCAATATGACATCATCTACACAAGTATGAGTTATGATCCGATGCATATTCTTATCGTCTTGGAAAGGAATGTTGTTATTTTCATATCAATCGAGTGTGATTGAGTATGTAGGTTTAAGATAATATCTCTTGTTATATTTTGATATAATCTTAAAGCTAGACAAATAAGAATCTGATTTCTTGTCCATACTCGAAAACTTGTCAATTAGATTCGATAATAATATCAATCATAATTTGAATAATGAATCGATATATATTCGAAATCTTTCTTGACCCTCACGAACACTCTTTTTTAAAAGAAAACAAATAAAGATTTTCATAGTGTGTTCTATTAATCTTAAGACTAGTTGTAAGGTGAGGTTGATGAATAATGACAAGTTAATTTCTTACTTCAAGATTGTCCTATATTTTGCTTGTGTGAAAAACTATTTGTTGATATGTATAGTATACATAGTTTTTGACATTTTATGAGTATATAAATGATTTTTCTAACCATTTTAATACAACACACATCTTTTGTAAAATACTATATGTTTATAAAAAGAATATAATTGTTTGTGTGTGTGTGTGTGTTAGAATAATGCAAACACAAGCAAAGTTTAACAAAAAAATACAATTTTTTTACTTAAATACTAATGTATTAATATGATATTTTCTTTTGTTTAACCAACCCAAGGTCAAACAAAGCAAGACGATGAAAAGATTTAGACATCTTGTTGGAAGAGAGTTAATGTGTTGGAAATATTTTTGTGACGGATTTTAACATATAATCTTAGGACATTATTTTTCCACACACTTGACAAACTATTTAACTCTTGTTTCTAAATGGGTTACTACACTCAAAATAATCTACAAGATGTTTATGTAACACTTGTAAATATAGTGATCTATGCCTATATGCAATGCACAAACAATTTTGCAACTTAACGCAAGAAATCTAGCGAAATTCCTATTAGGCATAATACGGAAAACTAGTAACATACAAATAGCATACATGGCACATGTGTTTAGATATATAATTAGCTCAATTACAAATAGTAATGATTATTTATTAATATCTATTAACCAAGTTGAAACAAATGTTAAACACACATAATCATCTAGCATACATATACGGATATTCGTCGTCGTTTTTGTGTATCAGATATAAACGATGTATACTAGTTGATTTTTATTTGAAACAAAAATTAGTTTCCTCCCTCATTTAAAAATTAATCAAGATTCATATGGGTTTCAAGGATAAGTTGACTAGAAATGCTCGACTTGAAAGAAAAGGTAAACTACAAGTTTTACGTCAAATCAAAACATATAGTTTTGACTACTATGTAGTATTTTGCATTTCTGGCTAACTTAAGTTTAGAATAAAGACTTGAAAGTATTTTTAAATGAAACTATACTCAATTATCTTCAAAATGGCGGGTGGCACGACTTCTACGGATTTACGGTTGATTTTATATGATTTTTGATAGTTTGCCAAAAAACCTAACCAAACAGACAAGGCGGCCCCCATAAGGTGACGGCCCCAGATATATTTGGGGGCCGCCCGAACATTTATGGGACCCACCAGTGACCCCAAAACACGTTTTTTGTTCAAAATCATTTTGTAACTTAACTGTAGAACATAGGACTTTAAAAAGTTGTTTCAGCACATAAATTTCGTGTTTTAGACATCATTTCTACTCTTACGACTTAGACAAAATAAAGATTGGACACTTCTAAGTTCTTTTGAGAAAAAATTTTCTTCAAGCTAGTATACGAAGTATATTTTATTAACAAAAATATACGAATCAAACAACAAAAACACTTTCCATAATTAGTTTCCCCCTTCATGGGTAATTTGATACATGGATCGTACTATATTTTAAAAACTATTTGTTTTGAAAACTAGAGCGACGTGGCTCTGATACCAATTGTGGAAACCGTAGAGGGGGGTGAATACGTTTCCATTATAAAACTTTAAATTAGTCAATACAAAAATTACATCACTCTCTACTGGCGGTCCCATAAATATAAGGGGGCCGCCTAGTACATCAGGGGGCCGCCCAATTTATGGGACAACCTCCAGAAGAGGTTTTTCAGACTAGATCTTTTGTATCAAATCACCAATTAAGTTTGACGCAATATGACAAGTATCGATAATAGATTTACAATAACTAGTGCATCTTCTATCAATATTTCCACACACACATGTTTAACTACAAATGATCTACACAACCTTGCCTACACAACATACACAACTACTTCACACAATCATAAGCACAATACAAGTGTAAAAGTAAAGCAATAAATGTAAAGACATAAGTAAAGAGAAAGGTAAAAGAAAATGCAAACCGACACGGTGATTTATAGTGGTTCGGTCATGAAGCTCCTCTTCGCCCTACTCCACTCCCCGAGTATCCAACTCAAGAGTTACTTCACTAATCAACAAGCTCCCTTTCGGCGGAGAAAACCTTATAACGTTGCTTACATTATTTTCCGACACTAAGCTAGATGTCGAGTTCTTCTTCGGGTACAACCAAACCCGTTATGTTTTATGGCCCAACATAACAAACCTTGTGTTTTATGGCCTAAACACATAAACCGCGTCGCTTACATTATTTTCCGACACTAAGCTAGATGTCGAGTCCTAATCTTAGCTAGAACCAATCTACCACTTCACCAATGTATTTTAAGGCCTAAAATACTAACCAACCCACAATCAACCCATCCAAATATATACATCATTTGGATCTACACACTACTAAAGATTGGAAGACATGGACTCGATCTATATGTAACAAATGTTACAAATGGACTAACTAGACTACATAACTTCGGATCTTGAAGATGACCGAAGTTCTTCTCTTGCACTTGAGGAAAGGAGGAAAGGATAGAAGATTTGATCACATTTAAACAAGATTAACCAAGTTGAATGATCAAAGATTTAGAGAGATTTAGTGAGATCTAGAGAGAGAAAGAACTGAAAGGAAATCGTGCAAAAGGGTTATAAAATCAGTTGGAGATGACCCACTATTTATAGGAGCTGAAAAACAGTCTGTTAGGAAACGGCGGTCCTAGATATATTAGGGGGCCGCCAGATAATTAAGGGGGCTGCTGGCCTATTTAAGGGACCGCCCCGACAGAGGCTCCTGTTTTTTGTCTTTTAATGGTGACAAACTTGTCTGGTGAAAGTGACACTTGTTTTGGGAGGAAAATGGCTAGATTTGAATTTTGAAATAATTACTACATAAAACATTTCTTTATAATTCAAAAATCATTTGTTTAATTATTTTTTGAGAAATTGTTTTGTTACATTTATAAAAATGTAATGTTTAAGACAAAAACTTATTTCTTTGATCATCCTACAAGTTTAATGTTGTTTCTACATACCTTATGTGATTTACGTCTGGTGCAAACAAATATCGGTGTTGATGTAGACATGAGACGTCGAGAGATGTATTGATGTAGACTTGAGACGTCGTGAGATGTAGATGCATGTGTGCATTGATGATTTGTGATTACGAGTAACTTGCGCACTTTACGTTACGCATTACAAGTCACATGTTTTTCATCACCAAAACATAAAGAGATCGTATAGATTAAATATCATAATATTTGCACTAACACGTCCCAATCCATGTAAATAAGAATTAGAAATTTATGGTTCAGTGATTTATAATTTCCTTATTCAAATGAAGATGCGTCCCAATTCATGTAAATAAGATAATTATAAATTAGCATACTTAAGCATTGTCATAACAAAACACGATATCAAAACAAGGTTACGTTGAGAAGAAAGAGTCTCCTTGGCGGCATGATTCTTCAAAATAGTAAGAAGTAGAGAGAAGAATAATGAGACATTAGTCAATCGCGTTCTAAAGGTATGAAAAGACGGCACGATCCGAGGTGACAAGTTAAAGTCATATTCCCATCAACTGGAAGACTTCAAAACGATGGATTACGAAATCACATATGCGATTCAAAAGCATAAGAAGAGTGTTCCAACTCAGAGTTGAATGGTAAAATAATTAGTGGAATTGACAAACTACGCCAAATTTCAATATCATCAAAAAGGAATAAGGTAAAGTCGTGTAAATGTTCGAATTTAGTCGTAAGAGATCAAAAAGAAAGTAGCCCATATGTATAGGTATCCTTATATAATTCCAGTATTAATGCTCAAGGAAGTAAATGAGAAATTAGGAAGTACGTGATAATCGGAGTGATCAATATTTATATAACCGACCGACATAAGGTAAATAGTAAGGCATCATAAGATAGATGTAAGAGAGCAAAGTCATAACTAAGTGCTATATACTCATTATTCATTGTAATAGAAGTAGAGATGCAAAAGAGAGCTTATAAGGGATCAAGGAGCATGCGTGCACGGATATCGACCACGGTGAAAGACTTTAATTTCTTTCAAAAACAGTTATAGTCTAGGATTTGAAACGACCTTAGTTCTTATAACCATGCTCTGATACCACTCTGTAACCCTCTAAAAATTACATTGCAGCGAAGATTAACCACTTGGGGTTGCTTACTTCATACATAAAGAACAAGTTATAAAAACGATTCTAATTAGACGTTTTGAAAAGTCAACCATTCGAAAGTTTTAATAAATATCAAGTTACAATAGGTCCCACTCTGTAATGTAATAGAAAAACGTTTTTAAAAGTTTTCGAAATGTAAAATACGATTATAAATCTTCAAAAATATATATCCGCGCGACTCGATGTGCTCCAAATGCACAATAATCATGAGAAAATACATTGCAACACGACAAAATGCGTTAAGTAAAACAGATTGAAATAAACAACCCAATAAATTTCAGTAAGAAAAATTAGTGTTACAACATTAAAAGTATTAATATTCCGAAAATCCAAGTATTGATTCAATAAATCCAGAAACGTTTAGTAGTGGACCACAAGACTTAAGTAATGTTGACAAGAGAAACAAATTCACCAAGTCTAAAAGAAATATGTATTATTGCTCTAAGCTCATGACACCGAACCTTAACAGTATGCAAACCCAATCAGGTTTGTGCCCCATAGAAAAATAGGGTGTTCTGCTAAACACCTCAAATAGGACCTCAAATTCAAATGTTAAATGCGTCCGTTGGTTGGTATTAGTTGTTCCGTACCCGGACGGGGATTGTCAGTCCCAATAGATCTATTCACAACATTCGCGTTCGCTACACTAGCAATTAACAGCTCATGATAAACGGGACTTAAAGTGGTAGTAGTGGAACTTAGGCAATAATAATCAGGCATAGCATACAGTTTAAAAAAAATCACTTGTGTCCTAATATAAAACACAGTAATTTGTACAAAACTCGCCCCCACGGTTTCATATATAGATATTCAATGATCTCAAATTATGTAGTAAGCAAATCAAGCTTTAGTAAAAATAATCATGTAACGCTTATGTATTAAAAGCAATAATTTACTTAGTAAAAACGAGCATGTATTCCCCCCCAAACCCCGAAAATACTTTATAAAATATTAATAGAGAAACAGGATGAGGATAATGAATATGCGAACGATAAATTCAACAGAGGAAAAAATACGACACGTCTCACCCCTACCTATAATAAAGGTGCGCATATAGAATAAATATATAAGAAAAATCATAAAATGCATAATGTAGTAAAATATATAAATTCCGACATATATGAATCATAAATCTTACAATCCAATGAGTGCGCCAAACTAAGTTATTTATAACCCACTACAATAATCCACATTGGTTTAACTTTATTAATTAATTCATTTCGACTAATATTAATTTAAACAAAATTAACCCATTTTTACAACATATAATGATTAAGAACTCTCTAGATGCGAACGAGAACTGAATGACAACTTATTAGATTAATTTCACATCAGCTTTAGTTAATAGTTAAATTACCGCCTAATTATTCATATAACGCAAATTGACCCCTTAAAAGAATTCACTCGCTGACAATTTACTTTTTATTATAAATTATTCCTTAAATCTGACCCGTCCAGAACGACCCGCTAAATCACATTTTCAAGACTCAGACTCTAAAGCATTTTGATGTAAAACGACGTTTCGAGCAACTTTTTAGTTTTAGCCGAGACCCGAAACCCAGCAAAAAATGACCAAAATACTCCTACAAGTTTCTGCAGAAACTTTATTTTTCTAACTAAAATATAAAATCTAAACATAAGCTTTTCAACCCAATAACACACGAATTCACCTTAGTAATCCTCGTGGAAAAGTGTAAAAAGTCAATATAAAACAACTTTTTAGTTTTACCAAGACATAAAACAGACAGAAAAGTACGAAAATTGCCCCTATACAGAATCTGTTGCAAAAAAAAAAATATTTTATTCTAATCTATTCGACCCGTCATTACGCATTTTTAGACTTAGTTATCCTTGCGAAAAAGTAAAACGTCTTTCCGAACAACTTTCATGTTTCGGCCGAAGGCCGAAACGGAGCAAAAAATGACGAAAATGCCCTTTTACAGATCTGACAGTAACCGATATTTTTAAATTAATGCAGAATTTTGGCGAACATTTTTTAGACTTCTTTTGACCCTAAAAACTTCATTTTTGAGAGTTACGGGTCATGCGTTATATCAAAACGAAGCTTGGAACGTCCTCTATTATAATTTTAAGACCAATTTCAGTTTTAACAATTTTAACTTTGCCAAAATAGACGCCTAGTTTTCTGACTTAAACGGGTAGCTTTAAACCCCTTCAAAACTTCAATTTCAAGCACTACAAATATCGCCAACACTCTTAAACTATCCTAACACCTCTACTAATCATCTCGAACTAACCATGAACCTCAAAAACTTAACATGCAATACCATCTATGGATTCTCGACATAAAATCAAATACATGCATATAATATAAAAATCAAATCAATGAATAAAAAAATAGAAGACTTACAACACAATGCAAAATACAAGACAATCAACACTATCAAACCCCTTTGGGTTTAATCGTCGGCCGAACACCACAAAGACCAAAACAATGCTCCAACTTGATTTTTGTTACTTGAAATCTTGTTTACACAATCAATATCTAACCCTTGCTAATCCTATTACCTTTAATTAGATCAAAAAACCCTTTAATCAAAACTCAGTAAAAACACAACTCGATATACTTGATGCTGGTGTTATATTGTTGATAGAGAAGATTAGGGTTTAGTAAAGGAGTGATAGGGGTAGAATGAAGTGTTTATTGGATTTTAGCAATGTGATGGTGGCTTGGTTTGTGGGATTCGTTCTAACAGTAGAAGAAAAGGTAGTTAATTTCTAAAGGATGTTGTTTTATTGATTTGTATGAGAAATTTAAAAGAAAGAGATGTTTGAGGTTTATATATTATTTATTTTGTATTTTATGTTTATTTTTTTCTAAACACTTATACCACAATATTTGATTAAAACACTAATTAAAATATTAAAAAGTTTAAAGTACTAGTTTGTGACACGTGTTTTTCGCAAAAGCTGAAAAAATCATAAAATACTAAAATAACAATAAATTGACTTCCGGAGTGAAATTTTGAAATTTTGATCTCTTAAAACGCTTAACGGATAAATATCTGAAGCACGACACGCAAATAACTAAAAATGACGATTTTTACCAAATCGGCTAACAAATAAAACACAAATTTTGTATTCAAGACAAAATAGGAATGGAGTTGAGATTTGATATTGACTGTAAAATACGAGATGTTACAGTCTTCCCACCTTAAGGGAGCGTTGTCCCGGTTGTGAAGTCCCAGATAAACAGATCTTCTTAGCTTGTTAAAGCTTAGTTAACTTGGATAAATCCAAACTAACTATATGAGAAACTATGATTATGAATACTACAAGTTATGCGAAATATAACTTGTAATACAAAGAAGAACAAAGAATACTAAAAACTTTAGATATATTGATTGCAAATATTATGTCTGGGTTACAGAATTACTAACTATGAATTGATTATTCTAACTATGTCGTAGGGTTCCTTTTATACACCAAGGAAACCCTAATGGGCTTACAAAACGCGTACAATGATAATGCATATCTATTCCTAATATATCTCATGCATATCACTTTAGCAGTACTAACCATATAATACTAACAACACTAACTATTAATTAACAGCACTAACTGTACGGGCAATACTAACATTTGTACTGACAATACTAACTAATATAACCAGCAGCACTAACTACTTAGTCTATTTCTTCAGTCTTTAGCAGCTGTATCAATCTTGAACCAGCAGTAGTAAAGTAGTACTGGCAGTAGTAACTCAAAATTCCCAACAATCCTCCCCTAAACTTGATATTTTCTTGTCACATCAAGTTTCTTCAGTTTAAGCATCTTGGTCATTAGAAGGATGTATCCAAACATTTTACTACTCTTCAAGCATTTATTTGATGAACTTGATAAGCTCAAATGCCATAGTACTTTCTTCTTCAGCTTCCAACTGCAAGTTCAGCACCTTTTCCAATAATTCCTTGATCAGTGGGTACTTTTTCTCTACTAGCATATTAATCTCCATAGGTGTACCATCCATAAATAAAGTGTGAACTCCACAATTTTCATGCAATTTCCATTTCAGCAATTTCCAATCCAGTTGATTCATCCCTAGTTCATCTTTTTCATCTGGGTCAAATAGCATCTTTAGATCTCCCCAAAGCAACAAATCATGTCCTTCAAGAGGATGATCTTGAAACCTTTCCTGAACTAACCTGTATAGGTTATTCAAGACATGCATTACAAGTCTTTCTTAAAAGGCTGCATGTCTCCATGTATAGCTTGACTTCCACCAGCTCTGGTTAATTGTAAACATACACGTCTTTTTCACCAATTTCCAGCCACTTATAATCACCATTTTACAAGTAGAAATCTTATGATAAGTGGGTTCATAGTAAACTTCACTGTCAACACCATACAATATCTTTAAGCTTAACCTTAGTTCTTCCTTCTCCTTCTCATAACACTGCTGCTACTTCTTATGTAAAATTCTTTACATATTTTATTACCTTTTGGTTTCTTGGTGACTTTTGTTGTTGCAAATGATCTCAACAATTTCAATCTTTTACCTGACTCCTGAACTTCTTTCTTTGAATCCATTGGTTTAAAATCTTGATTCCTCTTTTGCTGTCTTTCATACAACTCATGGATTTGTAACCACCTGTGTTCTTTAGATAAGTCATCATAAGATTCCTCAACTGTGTTTTAGTAGGTGGTTTACTTCTGATCTCTGCAGCCCTTTGAGCAGCTCTAAACTTCTTTGAGCCTGTTAATGTCTCACAAAAAATTTGCTCACTCTTCAATGGTAAACTGCTCTCTCCCTCTCTGCTACCTGTTGGAGCATTGCAGCAAATTAAAGCATCATCATTCAATTCTGGCCTTAATTTCATTAAACTCTTTCAGGTCAAAGCCCATTAGTAGCTTCATCTTGTCTTTGTCGTTCTATTGACGCCCTGTCCAACTCCTGCTAACTCCATCCTCTTGCAATCTTGAGCAACTCTTGCATCACGTTCATTTAAAAAAAAAAAAAAAAAGAGCTAACACTTGATCTCTGCTTTTTACTTTATTGGCTCTTCTTCAACCAATACACCTCTTACTTTTGACTTATGGATCAATCTTTGGAAGAGGTTAATGTAAGTATTGATCTTGATAGTCCTAGAAGCTTTCTTACCACATGTTCTAAACACAACCCCATTCACCTTATCTTTAACTTCCTTCATCTGATCAGAAAGTTTGGCCATATCCCATAGTAACATCCGTCCATCATCAAAGACTTTTGTTGTTTGTATTCGAGTAGATGGAGTACATCACAAACTTCAGGCTTAGCAGTACTAACATGATCAGCAGTACAAACATGAGATGGCCAGGTGTAGTTATTAGTTCACATCAAGCACAACACAATCACTATCTTTTAAACATAATTTCATAGTCTTGTCACTGCTCCTCCCTGTTTCGATGCCTCCTATACCCAAACTTGTTTCGGTATAAGTCACCACAACTGCCATTAAACAATCTCCCTTTATAGGTTTTGGGGTACTTTCCATTCTCTTCTTTCCTAGCCTCTTGAACTCAATTTCATCTGTTGTCACCCGTCTTGAGCATCTTTGCTTCCTCTAAGGCAAGAACCCTTTTGGTCAATTAGGTATAGGTTTCCATCAATTTCTTAATTAGTTCCATTCTACCCTCATCACTTCTAGGTGCGTTACCTCATGAGAGAGGTGAATCATGAGGTGTAGGTGGTACATTATTCGTCAATTCAAAATGATATTCCATACTACCATCCCCACTTCCAGATGTGTGACCTTCTAAGAGAGGTGGTTCATTTGGCTTTTCAAGCACTCTCTCAGACCTAGTCTGAGCAGGAGCACCCCCATGGTGTCTTGGCGCCTGGGACTGCCACCTGTATTTATTCCCTGAGGAATGTCAACATTAGGCATTGCCATGGTCTGGGTCCTAATTATGTTATACCATTAGCTTCTTGTGGACCTGCATTTTTGTTAGTTTGATTCCCTGCAGTAACTGGTTGATAATTCATAGAATTTGTTAAGGAATCAATGTCAAAAAGCCAGTTAGGTCCTTGTCCTGCAACATTTGGTTTATTTTCAAGAAAGTTTACATGCAGATTCTCTTCAACTTTTCTGGTTTGAGAATTAAATACCCTAAAAGCTTTGCTATTTATAGAGTACCCCACTAAAAACCCTTCTTCAGCCTTCCCATCAAATTTGCCTAAAGGGTCTAGGGTATTTAGGATAGTAACAGGACATCCAAAAGGTCTCATGAAACTTATGCTTGGTGGTCTGCCAATTATAAGTTCATAGGGTGTCTTGTTATGAGGCTTGGTCACTAAAACCCTATTTAGAACATAACAAGCAGTATTAACTGCTTCAGCCCAAAATACAGTAGGTAGAAGTGAGTCTACTAGCATAGTCCTAGCAGCCTCAATCATAGTCTTGTTCTTTCTCTCAACAACTCCATTTTGTTGTGGAGTTCTGGCAACACTAAATTCCCTTTTTATCCTTTTTAATCCATAGAATTCATTCATTTCCCTGTTTTTGAATTCTGTCCCATTATCACACCTGGTTACTTTAACCTTATGGTTTATTTGGTTTTCTATTTATGTTATAAATCTCTTAAGAATCCCACTTGTCTCATCCTTAGAGGCTAAGAAGAAGACCCAACTAAACCTGCTAAAGTCATCAGTTACTACCAAGCAATATGTCTTATGGTTGATACTCCTAACAGATGTTGGACCAAATAAGTCCATATGCAACATCTGTAAGGGTTGGCTGATAAAGCTCATTAGTTTAGCCTTACATGAAGCCTTGTGTTGCTTTCCCTTCTGACAAGCAACACAAGTATGGTCATTGTCAAAAATCTTTAAAGGAAGACCTCTTACAAGGTTTCCCTTCATAAGTTTATTCATTGTTTTAAAATTCACATGACCAAGCCTCCTATGCCATAATTTAGACTCATCAATTATGGCTTTTACAAACAAACAAGTTAAATCTCCAGAAGGAACAACATTCTTTAAATCAAAGCTATACATATTGCTTTGCATGAGAACTCTAAGCAGTACTTGGCTTTCATCAAGTAGCTTAAAATTAGGAGACAAAACAAGACATTCAGTTTTAGTGAAAAGAAAACTATTTTTCTTGTCACACATTTATGAGACAGAGAAAAGATTAAACTTTAGTTCTTTGACAAAAAAACACATCTTCAAAGTCTAACTTATCTGTTCTTATCTTTCCTTTTCTTGTTATCTTACCACCTCTAGCACTTCCACCAAAAGCAACAAAACCTTCATCAATGTCTTGATAGTCAGTAAGGAAGTCTTTGTTCCCTGTCATGTGCTTGGAACATCCACTGTTAAATATTCCTTTGTTCTTCAAAGCTTGTTGTGGATTTCCATGTACAAAAGTAAGAGAGTTAGTGTCTCTTGGGGACCCAAGCCACTACTGACTTGAGTCTGCCTTGTGGATCTATATAATTTACTCTTTTTGAGATCCATGATCTACTATTGTCTTTGGAGACATTGTTTAAATCAGTCATTTTAGGTCTCCAAACACAACCTGCTGAGGCCTTAACAACAATGACCCTATTTCCCTTAACAGCACTAACTGCTGTTTGCCCATCAGTATTAACACCATTTACTCTGATAGTATTAACTTTTTCATTTGAAATTCTAGTATTTGGTGCTGCTGGTTTATAAAAAGACCTTCTAATAGGTGAATGTGACTTATAAAAAGCATTTGTTCTTAATTTTGAAACATTCACTCTATTTGTATGGCTAGCAGTATTCATTGGTCTGAATGTACTAGTTGATGTTGTTGCTCTTAGAGAGCTCTTCTTGGCAGTACTAACTTGTACTTTTCTAGACCTTGTTAAGACTACAAATGGAACAAATTTATTTTGATGATTTATTCTCTGATCATTATTCCAAACTGGTCTAATTTCCCTTTGACCAATATTCTTTCCTATATTTTGCAAAACAGACTTTTTAGCCATTCATTTTTCATGAAAATCATAGTCTTTTATTAGATGGCTGTAACTGCCACAAACAAAACAGGCTTTCTTTGTAAACCCAAATCCTAACCCCATTTTTTGAGTCATTTTCTCATTCCAATCTCTTTTATCTACCTTAGGATTTTGAGTGGTTATCCTAGGTTTTTCAGCTTGTTTAGGTTTAACAGATTCATTCCTAGCATTAGTAAACTCAATCCTTTTAAAACTAGGTTTGTCTGTTGCTTGCAAATCATTAGATTGAAAAATGTCCTCATCATCACTAACCCAATCTTCAATGATAACTCCACTGGGCCTAACAGATTCAACTCTAGGCATTTCTACACTAGCATCACTAGGTGGAGTGATATTTGCTTCAACTTGAGACACACTAGCACTAGTCTTATTTGCTGTAGGTCTATAAACAGAATCATCCAATCTTGTAAAAGATAGGTCAGCTAGTGGAGGCATGTAGTTCCTAATTAAAGGAGGAGGAACAACATGATATCCATTATCCTTTTTGAACCTATCATTTGTTTAATTGTCATCTCCATCACTTGAACGCCTATCAAAGATACTATTAAACAATTCACTACCACTTGAATCATTTTCATTCAATTGATCTTCAAGATCTATTCAGTAAGGGATCCAACAAGTGGTATCAGAGCTTGTGTGGAAACTCTGAATAAGAAGAACTCCATTATTTGTAGCAGATCTACAATCAAACCAGAAAGATGACAGCACAAAACTCTCCTCCACCAACTATAACATCAATGAAAATCCCTATCATCAAGAAGGGAGAATATGATATTTGGAGCATAAGAATACGACAATATATCTGCCACACAAATCATAACCTATGAGATATAATTGTTGATGGATATCTCCAAGAAGAGGCTGCACCAGCCAGAGAACAATCTGGTCCTCCTGCTCCTAAGACTGCCAAACAACTAATTGCCAAAAGGAACCAGGAAAGAATTAAGAGCATCTTGCTTTTAGCAATACCTGATGAATATCTCCTTATGTTTCATAATGTTCCAGATGCTAAATCTCTCTAGGCTGCAATCAAATCAAGATTTGGAGGAAATGATAAATCCAAAAAGATGTAAAGGAATGTTTTAAAACATCAGTTTGAAAACTTTACCACTGCACCAAATGAAAGTCTGGACAAGGCTTATGATAAGTTCCAAAAATTCACAAGTCAATTGGAGGTTCATGCTGCTCCAGTATCAAAGGAAGATATCAACCAAAAGTTCCTAAGAAGTCTTCCTCATTCATGGAGTCAAATTGCTTTAATCATGAGAAATAAGCCAGACATAGACCAGACTGATATTGATGATCTCTACAACAACCTTAGGGTCTATGAAGATGAGATGAAAAGGTCTTCAAGTTCCACATCTAATTCTCAGAACTTGGCATTTCTTCCTTTTGAGAATACAAGCAGCACTAATGAAGTTAGTACTGCCAGTGGAAATTTTGGAGTTAATACTGCTGGAGGAACTAGTTCCACAAGTCAGGTTTCATCTACTCCAGGTGCTGATAAAGTAGTATGCTCTTTCTTTGCATAACAGACAACGAGTCCTCCACTTGATAATGAGGATTTACAACAGATTGATCAAGATGACTCGGAAGAATTGGATATTAGATGGCAAGTAGCCATGTTGACTGTTAGGGTGCAGAGATTCATTCAGAAGACAGGAAGGAACTTGGATTTCAAAGGAAAACAACCTGTTACCTTTGATAAGTCAAATGTTGAATGCTACAACTGTCACAGGAAAGGGCATTTTGCTAAGGAATGCAAATCAGGAAGGAACCAAAGGAAAAGATCTTATGATGATAATGGCAGAAGGAATGCAACAACAAATGAACCATCATCACAAGCACTGGTGGCTTAATATGGTCTAGGAGGCTATGACTAGAGCAATAACTTTGATAAACCAGTTAATTATGCTTTAATGGCCATCTCCTCCTTAAGCTCATCAAGTTCTTCTGATAATGAGGTATAAAACTGTTCTAAACAATGTCTTGAATCTTTTAAAACTCTTCAAAAGAACTTTGATAGTAAAAGAGAAAAACATGGCAGAGCCAGACTAGAAATTCAGGGTTATGAGTTAGCCTTAGAATCTCTAGAATCTAGAATTCTTGGACATGAAAAGAAGGAACTGGCTTGGGGTGAAAAATATGAGTTTCAAAACTATAAGCTTAAGTGCAGAGAAGTAAAAATAGACAACCTTAAAATGGAACTAGAAAAAGTTGTTAAGGAAAGAGATGAGTTGAAAGTTAAGATAGAAACATAGGAAGAATCTTCCAAGGGTCTTAATAAAATACTCAACAGTCAAATGAGTGCTAAAGATAAAAATGGTTTAGGATATGGCACACAATTGGATGAAATAAGTAACAAATCTGAAACTGATAGTGAGATTAATATGAGTGTTTTTAGGTCAGATCAAGTAATGAAGAGATCATACCAGCAAATGATAGGTTCTCCAAAGCAGATGGGTATCATGTTGTTCCCCTACCTATAACAGGGAACTTCCTAACCCCAAGAGCTGACATATCATTTGCAGGTTTAGATGAATATGTCATTCGAAAGAAAATCATTAAGTCAAAAACTGATACTAGTAAATCTAAAACTAGTAAGACTATAGGTAAAACAAATGAAGTAAACATAGAAAAACATAAGTCAGTCCATGAATCAGTTGTGTCTAAACCAAAGATTAACATAGACAAAGTCATCATTGAGGATTGGAACTCAGATGACGAGGATGATATATCTGCTGTAAAAACAGTTAGTCCTGTTAAGACTAATGAGACTCAAACAGTTAGAAATCAAGTTGATAAAATTGGTCAAATTTCTCAGAAAGAAGGGATTGGATTTAAGAAAATAAAAGCTTACTTTGTCTGTAAAAGTTCTGACCATTTGATCAAAGATTGTGATTTTTATGCCAAAAAGAGTCCAGAACCTAAGGTAAAAACTATGGTTAATACTGGTCAAAGGGTGATCAAACCAGTATGGGATAATGCTAAAAGGGTTAATCAACAAAAAATTTCAAATAATTTGAAATACCCTCAAGCTAGAAGGACTTTTGTCCCATTAGGAGTACTAACCAGGACAAGTTTGGTTAATCTTGTCAGACCAAATGGGAAAAGAGCAGTACATATTGTTAGTACTGCTAGGCCTATTAGTACTGCTAGGCCTATTAGCACTGCTAGGCTTGTTAGTACTGCTAGGAAATTTGTCCTAAAAATAGCACAAACTGGTAGTGCTATTAGACCAATTTACCCAAAAATGGACAATGTAAGACCAAGAGCCTCATATTCACCGATCAAGAGGTCTTACTACACAAAACCAGCTTTTAGACCTAAAAACTTAAAACAAGATGTTAAAACTTCTGGGGTTAAAAATATGACTACTGCTGGGACAAGAGCAGTAGTTAATACTGGTAAGGGTAAGATAGATAATGACCTTAAGAAGTCAAGGTGGGTTTGGAGGCCCAAGGGAAATTACATGGATCATGAGTCCAAAGAAAATGGATCTTTCATACTCAAAAAGTTTGAGTATGTTGACCCAAAAGGGATATCCAAGTCTGTGAGGACTTGGGTCCCTAAAAGATACTAATTTCTCTTACTTATTATGCAGGGCAATCCAGAAAGCATTCTACAAGATCATACAGTGGTGGATAGTGGTTGCTATAGCCATATGACTAGCAACAAAGCTTATCTTTCAGACTACAAAGATTACAATGGAGGCTTTGTGTCTTTTGGAAGTGATCCTAAAGAGGAAAAAAATTGATAGATTGTATCAAGATTCACACTGATGCTAATGTTGCAGACCTTCTCACCAAAGGATTTGATGTCACAAGATTTAATTTTTTGGTGGTTAACATTGGAATGATCAATCTATAGTTGCATTAGTTCAGGGGAGGCAAGTCAGCAGATTACTTTGTTGTACAGTTTGTGAAATATTTTAGTTAGTAGATAGATTTTAGATGAGATGATGATTTGGGATTCATTCTAATAAAGATTGAGGGCTACATATGGTGCTGAGTTAGTTGGTGCTGTCAGTTTGGTTAATACTGCTAGGCCAACACTTAGTACTGTCCGGCTTGGTTAGTGCTGCTCAAAAGCATTTAACTATGGTGTTGATGATTAGATTGGGTCAAAGATGCAATTTGGATTGGATTTGAGGGTACTACATGGAAACTAACAAGTTAGTACTGTCAGGCAAATTTGGTGCTGCCAGGCATAAAAGTTGGTGCTGCCAGGACAAAGTTTATGCTGCTTGTTAGCGTTACTACTGTTGGTGAGCATACCAGATTTTTATTAATTAATTATAAACGTTGAGATATTTCCGCCCACAAGTTGCCTATAGGGGTCTATAGATTGAAAATTCTTGATCCTTCCTTCTATAACACTCTTTTTCTCAGATAAGGATTCAAGTTTATTCAGTCGGTCATATCAAACCCTAAATCAAATCTTTATAAAATCTCAATTTCATCTACCAAACTCTCATACTCTCCCAATCGATCATATCCCACATCTTAATCCATCTATTACAAGTTTCTATGGCGAATTTGGAGTTTATCAATCAACATAACATGGTCGCGTGCTTAGAGAAGACAAAGGGAAACTCTGATTTTCATGAGATAGTGGACTTTCTTGCTTCTAGTTCGATTCATCATGCTCTCATTGTAAGTCCACCTATCTACACTTCCTACATTAAACAGTTTTGGAACAATGCC
>BQNB010091493.1:0-25798 GCA_026074375.1 Tanacetum coccineum
CCATACCGGATTTCAAAATATAAAAGGTCAAATGCACAAGACAAGCATCATATTCGTCTAACCATACTTTATGTTTTCATCTGTTTTGTTTTTGGCAATTCACATCAGAAGTTGGCTTTGATAAATTATGAATACTTGGAGTTGTTATGCATTACAATATGAAATTGCTTATGTTTTAAAATAAATTTCATCTTTAACTTAGTATCAAAATAAGTTTTCACTTCATATTTTAACTATTAAAAAGAGATTTTAATGGATACATATAATATTTTATTGATAAAGAATGTAACTAGTTAACATTTTTGAACTTTCGTAAAATTTTATAACGGACATTTGTTTTATTTTACGAAAAACTGTTAAATACAGTTCTAAAGATTATGTTTAAACTCCTCAAATATTGTTTGTACCATTAATAACTAGTTTTAATACTCGTGCATGTACGAGATTTATACATTAAATTTTAATTAAATGTTAATTTTGCAAGTGGTGTTATTTTTTCGTATTTGCACATTGAAGATCTTGTTTAACATTATTTCAGTAATTGTGAATGCGGGTTTCTCGTAATTTAAACAATTATAACAGTTATGATAAATGTTTTCTACCATATTAAACAAAGAATGTTAATCTTCATGTTTGTTAATTACATTGTTGTGTGTTAATAATAATTTAGCCGTATTTAATATTAAAACCCGTGTACGCATGTGATAAACTTATAAAATGGAATAACAATTAGTCCTTATTAAACGCATATAGTAAAAATAATTTTTTTCGGATATTATTACTTAAACTCATAAAGAGGAACAACATGAGTTGTTCGTATACGTACACCACCGTCTATTTATTTATATACACACTAATTCGTGCTTTCATTTTGATATTAATAATCGTGTGCATATATATGTTGTATTTTTAGAACAACATACATGCTGTATTTTTAAAATATAAAGTCTAGAGGTACAAAGTCTAAAGGTTATTTGTTTATTTTTTTTACATTATTAAAAACATGAAAACTTATAAATTTACATTCAACTCCATATTATATATTCAAAATTCAACCACTAAAGCTTTATTAATTATCACCTCTTTTTTTTAGTTTTTTTTTTATAAATTTGACACATATATTTTTATGTTTTTTTCTCTACCAAATTCTTACACCAAAAGATTCAATTTTGATCAAATTGGATTCAATTTTGACTTTTTTTAACCAATCTGATCGCATGATTTTACCTACGTGTCAAAATCAAACGTTCTAATTGGTCCAATTTTTTTCAATAATATTAAATCTTATAAAAAATTACAAAATAATGTAACTCTTTTATTATATGAAAGATAACCGTTCACCCATTGCATTTAATTTCTCTCAACCGACTTTATGTATCATCAATTACACATGACTTTATTTCTAAAAACAACCTTTAAACCAACGTTTAGCAAAACCTATTTTAAAATAGAGGAAGTACTCGTAATAAAGAAAATTGTAACAAGACTTGTCATTACATATAACCGCATTAGAATATGAACTTTACATTAAGGTTGGTGATTTGCGCACTTAAATTTTTGATTGGGACACTCACTGTACAAGCAGTTAAAGCATACTGTACAAGCTTGTAATGCACAAAAAAAAGTGTCACAATAAAAAAAATGAGTGTGCAAATCAATACCCTTACATTAAGGGTATGTTTAGCGAACAACTTATTAACGCTTATGAAAGCTTGAGATCTTAAAATAAGCTAATTTATAATACATGAAGTAGTATTTGATTTTAAGAAATTATAAAATATTAATTTTTTAGAATCTTTGATAGATTTTGTGAGTCAAACAAAGCTTATATTTTAAGTAGCTTATTTTTTTTAAAAAATAAACATAATTTTCTCATAATCTTATGCACCAAACATGTCTAGCCTTGTTTAGCATAAAATCTTATAAGAATTTTAAAATTCATAATTTCTTAAAAAAAGCTATATAGGAGGAGCTTCTATAACAACCTTGACCTTTTAGTGTTTTATGATAACCATCAAATTTAATTTGTATATTTACATATTATGTAAAAATAAAAGCTCTAACTACATATACGAAAATAAAAACCCCAGCCCCAGCTTTTAAAAGATATATTCTAATCACACCTATATAGGGCTGAGCAAAACCAATCGAAAACCAAACCGAACCGACAAACCGAGCCGAGCCAAACAGATCGAAACCAAACAGCGTTATAAAAATACAAGCTTCAGCTTTCAACTTATACTATAAGCTCTAACCCCGTCGAGCTCTAGCCCTGTCGCCAGACATACCTAACATATTAAAGCTTATTAGAGCTTAAGATTTTAAACTACGCCAATTTATAATACAAGTTTTGTTTGACATAAAAGCTTTTAAAATTCATAAGCTTTTAAAAGAGAAGCTATATAGAATGAGCTTCTATAAAAAACTTGATCTTTAGGTGTTTTATGAATGTAAGTATCATTAAATTTAATTTGTATATTTTTTTAACGACGATTTTTTTAAAAAAACTAGCAAGGATTACAATAAAGATAACATTGGATTTTGTAACCAATGAGTTCAACTAATTTTGGTTTTACATCTAGCATTACACCAATTATATGATACAAAAACTAACTCATCATATAATCCCGTCTTTCTCGTATTGCTCGACCAGAAAATAAAATTTAATTTGTATACTTACATATTATCTGAAAATAAAAGCTCCAACTACTTCGTCAAACATATCTTAAAATATGAAATTAAGGGTGCGTTTGTTTTAATGCGGGTTTAGAATGAAATTTGGATTTGGTTTTGGATTGAAAGAAAAGTAAGAGAGAGAAAATGAATGCAATGTATTATGTGTTGTTTGTTTATATAATGGAATGGGAATTTTGGTTATAATTTATGAATATTTTATATTAGTATAAGAAATGATATTGAATTTAAAAATCACATACCGCAAAAACCGTAAAAACGTATCAGATTTATAAATTACACCATCGTGACAGGCCATTTTAATTATCTATAAATAGAGTGCACTTTCATATACTATCGACAACCTTTTTTTTTGTCATTTTATTTTGTATTTTCTCGTAGAGCAGATAATTTCGTTTGAAGATATCAACTTAGTGATATTACACTAAACTTAAAGTATGAACACGTCACAGCTTTCTAGACGGGTAAAAAATTTTGTTGAACTCCACCTATTAAACATTTAATGGCATTTAAAAGTACATATCATTAGCTTTCTAACCATTTATCATACATAATTTTTGGACCTCCAAACAAAATATTATAGTTTATAGAAGTAATGAATATCGGAAGAATTTTTATTTTTTATCATCACTCCGCGCTTGAAAGTAACACATGTGATATAACATATTTGTACGTTCAAATACACAAACAAGATGTCATGAAATGAGAATAAGATATTTGTGTAAAACATTAAATTATTGGAATCATGTTTGACATAAAAAAAAAGCAAACTAACGCATTCTAACATGAACCATATATCCAACATAATTGAAAAATTAAATAAAACACTATTACAAAACTAATGTGCTTAACCCTTTTGAACCTACTAATCAGTATAATATGCAACAAGTGAAAAATAACATTAGAATACATTTGAAAAGATTATTCAAAATAATCACAATTATTCACATATATATTTGCTTTAAAATCACATGTGATATTAATTATAATGTGATTAACCCATAACAAAAGTCATATTATATTACTTTATCACATGAGATTATATTATATATGTATTTATCACCGATGATACAACGCATGTCATGGTAATAATTGTTAATCTACGAGTAATCTTAGTTTTTAAAAGTATTGGTATAGTTTTAGTGGTTAGGGTTTTAGAGGTTTTTGTATAATAGTTTAGTGATAGGAGGGGTTTAAGGTTTAGGGTATAAATTTTAAAAGTTTATGTTATATATAACATTGAGATATATATACACCTAGTGTTAGAGGTTTAGGTTTTATTGGTATAGGTAGTCCGTCATGGGTTGAGTGTTTTTGGTATAGAATTTTAAAGTTATGTAAATATACCACTTGTTATATAATATCCTAAGTGTTTAAGGATTTTGGGTTATTTTGCATAGGGTTTAGTGGTTAGGGGTATTTAGGTTGTAGGTATAAAGTATTAGTGGTTAGAGGTGAAGGAGGTTTGAAGGTTTTTGCACATGGTTGTTATGTGATAAAGGTTTAGGGTTTTGGTAAATTGGTTTTATGGTTAGGGTTATAGGGTATGTTATATGGTTTAGTGGTTAGGTGTTTAGGGTTAAAGTATAAAGGTTATAGTGTTAAGGATTAGGTTTTGGGTATAAAAATTTAGTGGTTAGGGTTTAGGATTTTAATCATAGGTTTTAATAATTTTATATAATATATAATATATATAAATAAATATATATATAGGTATATATATATATATATTATATATATATAATCACTTGAGATATATACATATGATATGGGGTTTAGGGTTTTTGGTATATGGTATTTTTAGTGATTATATTAGGATTTAGGGTTTTTTGGTATAGGTTTTACTGGTTAGGGTTTTAGGATATATGTATAGATTTAAAGTTTTATTTATATATCACTTGTGATATTATACCTAGTAATTAGAGGTTTAGGTTTTTGTATAAGGTTTAGTGGTTAGGGTTAGGTTCTGGTATAGATTATAAAGTTTTATATGTATATATCACTTGTGATACTTATATCTAGTATAAGGAGTTTTAACCACTTTGGTATATGGGTTTAGTGGGTTAGAGGTTATAAGGTTTTTGGTATAATTTTATAGTTTATTGTTTATATCACTTGTATATTATACCTATTTGGTAGGGTTGTAGGTATAAGATTTTTCCAACTTTATTGTAATATATAATACTATTGTGAAAATATACCCTATGGTTAGGGTATTAATGTTTTTTAAGTGTACGATTTTAGTGGTTAGGGTTTAGGTTTATTGGTATATAGTCTAAAGATTTATGTATATAGCAATTTGGATGATTATACCTTGTATTAGTGGTTTTTTATGTTTTTGCTATAGGTTTAGTGTTAAGGGTTATAGAGTTTTTGGCATATTATTTTAAAGTTATATGTATATATCACTGTGATATTATACCTAAGTTGGTTAAACGGGTTTCTTGGATATTTGTTATATGGTTTATATTAGGGGATTAGGGTTTTTGTGAGTAAGATTATAAGATGTTATAGGGAGGGGTTTAGTTTTTTTGGTATAGGGGGTTTAGCGTTTTAGTATTTTAGGTTTTGGGTATAAAGTTTTTTTGTATCGTGGTTTAGGGTTTTGTATAAGGTTTTGGGGGGGTGGGGTGTTAGAGGTTAGAATTTTTGGTAAGGATTTAAATTAATGTAATATATACTTGTGATAAATACCTAGTGGTTAGATGGTTTAGGGTTTTTGAGGTATAACAGGTACAAAGGGTTTTTTGGGTAAATTATTTTTAAAGTTTAATATATACTATTATGCACTTGTGATGATAATTTTAAACCAATGAAGTTAGTGGTATAGCGAGCTTTTGTTGGTATATGTTTTAGTGGTTAAGTTTAGAGTTTTTTCGCATAATATTTTATAGCTTAGTAAAACTAGTTATTAAAAAGGTTAGGTTTTTGTATAGAATATAAAGTTTTATGTAATATATCACAATGTGATATTAAAACCTTTAGATATTAAAAAGGCTTAGGGTTTTGGTATAAGGATTTCAAGTGTTAGTGGTGTTTAGAGTTTTTTTTAATATATTTTAAAAGGTTTAAGAATAAACCACATGAGATAATACTATTTGATTATGTTTTAGTTTTTGGTATATGGTTTATTGGTAATGGGTTTAATGTTTTAGGGTTTTAAGGTTTTTGGCATTAATATCGATAATAGAAAGACGTATGAAACACGGAAGAAACCATCTGAAAACCCAACACCCGCGTCCATGAAAATAGACAAAAATGTGCAAAACGGACAAAAACCGACGAAGAACGTAAGAAAACAGACTGAACAATGAAAACGGATAGATACGTTGAAAACGGAACGAAAACAAATGATAAACGGTACGAAACGTAGCTAAAACGCAAAGAAAAATAGTGCAAAAACGAATGAAAACTTGGTGCGAGAGACATACTAACAACTACAAGAAAGCAGACGAAAACATAGCGAAAATCGTAAGAAAACGTTGCGAATGTAGCAAAGCGTGCGAAAAGGGCGAAAGCGTGGGAAATCAGGCGAAAGCGTACGAAAACGGGATAGCGTGCGAAAGCTGACGAAAACGCGCGAAAGCTTACGAAAACGCGCGAGAGCTTGCATAAACGCGCGAGAGTTGGTGAAAACGCGCAAGAGCTGGCGAAAACGCGCGTGAGCTGACTAAAACGCGCGAGAGCTGACGAAAACGCGGGAAAGCCTACGAAAATGAGCGAATGCGGACGAAAGCGTGCGAAAACGTATAAAACGTGCGAAAAAACGACAAAAAACAACATTGAAAATCGGACGAAAACGTAGTGAAGATTAAAAAAAACGGTGAAAACGTAAAAAAATGTCAAAAAAACGTAAAATACCAACAAAAACGTAAAAACGAGAAACGATAAAAAAAGATGAAAAATGAAAAAAAGACGAAAACGTAATATAACTGCGAAAACGTTAAAAAACCGATGAAAACGTAAAAAAACGGACGAAAACGTAAAAAAAAACAGACAAAAACCCGTTAAAATAACTGACGAAAACGTTAAAAAACCGAGACGAAAACGTAAAAAAACTGGACGAAAACGTAAAAAAACAAACGAAAACATAAAAAACAAACGAAAACATAAAAAAAGGCGAAAACGTAAAAAACAGACAAAACGTAAAAAAACAGACGAAAATATAAAAAAACAGAGACGAAAATGTAAAAAATTAGACGAACAGAGTAAAAAACTGATGAAAACGTAAAAAACTGGACGAAAACGTAAAAAAAAGACATAAAAAAACTTACAAAAACGTAAAAAACTGACAAAAACGTAAAAAAAACGGATGAAACGTAAAAAAAGACGAAAACGTGAAATAACTGACGAAAATGTTAAAAAAACGGACGAAAACGTAAAAAAAACTGGAGAAGACGTAAAATAACGGATGAAACTAAAAAAAAAACAACAAAACTAAAATAACTGGAGGAAACAAAAAAACGAACGACAAACGAAAAAAAATGGACTAAAAGCGAAAAATACTGACAAAACGTATAAACGGACGAAAATTAAAAAATGGATCGAAAACGAAAAAAACAAAACGAAAACCTGTAAAAAAAAAAGACGAAAACGTAAACACAACATCCGTAAGAGACGTAAAAAACAGACGAAAACAATCAAAAAACAGATCAGAAAACGTAAACATTAGACTAACACTAAAAAACTAACGAAAACGTGTAAAAAAACCTGGACGAAAACGTAAAAAAACGAACGAAACAGTAAAAAAAACAGACGAAAAACGAAAAAACGACGAAAACGTAAAAAACGATGAAACTTATAAAAAGAGACGAAACGGGAAATAACTGACGAAACGTTAAAAAAATGGACAAACCGTAAAAAAATTGACGAAACGTAAATAACGGAGGAAAACGTAAAAAAAAGACGAAAACTGAGTAAAAAAACAGACAAAACGTAAAAAAAAAAAGACGAAAACATTAAAAAACGGACTAAAACGTAAAAAAAACGACCGGAAACGTAAAAAAACAGACGAAAACGTATAAGAACGTAAAAAACGTAAAGAAACGTAAAAATACGTACAAAATGTCAAAAAAATCAATTAATTACAATTTGGTGCAAGATTTGCCAACACTACGAAATAATGAGGGAAGTGGTAAATTTTATAGTAAATTTTACACTTTTGGTCCCTCCATGTTTTTTTAATCTTAAATCATGTGTTTTTAATCTAATGAAATAGATGGTCAATATTTGTCCCTTAGTATGCAGGGAGAAACTAGTATGCAAAATAACTCACCTCTTGTATACTTACATATTATCTGAAAATAAAAGCTCCAACTACTTCGTCAAACATATCTTAAAATATGAAATTAAGAATTAGGCTTGAAAGGGGCGCGTGAGCCTAAACGTAACATACCAAACAAATTAATTTGGCCTACTATGAACCCAAACCCCCATACCAAACGGGCTCTAAATGAAATAACTGATCACCGATGAGTTTTTTAAACATAAAAAAGTAATAGCAGACATATATTAGCTACGAAGTAGGTTAGAAAAAATGGAAAGAATGATAAATAAATAATGAAAACCTTGGCTTTTTATTTTTTCCTGATCCACACCCACAAAACAAACGTACCTCAAACATGTTGTAACATCGTAGATTGAAAAAAAAAAACACGCCTTTCCGTGGACTACGAACCCACGACCACTGTGGTTAAAAGCCCCGCCTCTCTACCAACTGATCCTAGAAAGGCCTACATTCTTTTAGTATGCATAAACAAATGGTATACTACATATGTAAAACATTATGATTAAGCAACCTCAAATCACCAAGTAGGAATATGTGACTATGAATTCAAATTATCATTGCAATATTCATGCCTTTTTTATTTTTTATACGATAAAACGATAAGACGCATGCTTAGTACAATTGCTAGATAAAAGCGTCACAATGTCACGAGGGTTACTTAAATTATTAACTCTAAAGTAAAGACTTCCAACTAAAAATGTTAATTTTACAAACACAAGCTACTTAAGCAGACATCTTTAATCAGTTGCAACAAGTGAAGGAGAAGTTTTTGTACTAATGTTGAAACTTATATTTCTTGACATTAAAAGGTAAGAATGACGCATGTATCATTTCATCATCAATTGTCGAGGATAAACTATGATTAATCATGTAGATCCTAGCTAGCCTAAGTGGAGTTCAATAATTTGTTGAGGTTTTCATCGTTTGGAGTTCAAGATTTTCATCATGGCCATTTGTTTAATTCCATTCAAAAGTCATGGCAAACACTATTTAAATTAATTTTTCCTTTCTATCATTCTAAAAGGAAAATAAACATCACTATTTTATATATATGAACGGGTATCTACTCTTCATCTATCATAATCAACCAATAAACTATAGTTTATATGCGTAAAGGTGAAATTTTATATTTCTTGGTTTTATGGCCGTCAATTCTTCCTCTATGACAGATGGTCTTATCACTTTACCATAAATGACAAAGTAACAATGTATTCAAACTTTCCATTATCACCATGTTAAAAAGTTGTTGTCGACATGATATTGAGGGTTTACATTTTTTTCTTCAATGTAAAAAAACTTAAAGTTATGTTTTGCTTAAATTACCCTTTATTAATTATTTTAATATAACTTAAACTTTATCAATTTTGACAATTTTTTGAAAACATACACTATATTAATTTTAAAAAACACAGACTTTGTATTTCAAAAAATACACGCTTTGCATTAAGAGTAGAACCAGAATCACGACAGATCTCGCAAATTATAATTATTTGCCACAGTATATCGTCGCTTAACGCGAGTATTCATCTGATAACAAATAAAAATCAAATTTCTTATAAAACCAACTTTCTAAATTTCTAATCTTACAATTATAAGTGTGTTCAAGTCCCCTAATCATCCCTGTTAATTTTGATTAACTCCTAAATGCTGTCTGGCCAAATTTAGTAAACGATAGATATTTTTACTGTCATTTTATGTCATAAACTCAACAAATAATTTCACTTCATGTCATACCTTTCATGTTTCTTAAGCAAACAGCTCACATATCATATCACAAAGTTCATATTTTTAAGTCCAAAATTCACATACTTGTAGTAACAAAATAACATAATGATAATAACAACAAATTTGATATCTTTAACAAGAATATAAAGATTTATGTTCATGTTTTGTAAACTCCAAATCACACACTTATTTTACACATGTGATACTTGAATACCATAATGTTATTTTACACATGTGATACTTGAATACCATAATGTTATTACCATAAACTTTAAACAAAGTAACACAAATCATTAACAACAAATTTGATTTCTGTAAGAAAAATCAAACATGGACAAAAGGTAACTTTACTATCTATAATACAAAAAAAGGTGGCTTACTGTTGTACATCACTATGCCATGATACAATAATATCTTCAAACCCAACTTTAAACTCATCCCAATCACCATCACCACCACCACCATCAACCGCCGCCATCTCCACCAACAACAACTCCGGCACCACCTCCATCACCTTTGCCACCACCACTACCCTCCCTTTAACCATCTCCACAACACCATCTTTCAAATTCTTCACCCTAAACCCTGATTTCTCCCCAACCTCCACCACCCTCTTTTCGACCTCATCCGCCTTTGCAAGAGTCGTAAATCGCCTCTCTTTCTTCATTACCTTCTCTTCAAATATACCCGACAAATTCAACCCGGATGACATTGATATTATATCAAATGCATTCATCCTAGTACTTTTGCTCATTATCAAACCCTGACCAGAATCATTGGAATTATTATCTTCTAGTAATTCCAATGTTGGTTCGGGTTTTAAAGACTTTTTAAACCAAGAAAGATTCATCAAAGACTCAATACTCATTCTAGTCTTCGGATTGGGATCAAGTAGCTTCATAATTATCATCCGGGGCTTATTAGGTATACAATCCGGAAACACAATTTCGCGATCATGTATCTTTCGATACATATTCGCCAAGTTACTATCATCAAAAGGTAAACTCCCTGCAAGCAAATTGTACAAAATAACCCCACAAGACCATGCATCCGCTTTCGCACCATCGTACCCTTTACCTCGTACAATCTCAGGAGCCGTAAAAGCCGGTGTACCACACGCCGTATGCAACAAACCATCTTTTCTAGACTCAGGCAAAGCCGACAAACCAAAATCACATATTTTAAGATTACCATTTTTGTCTAGTAAAATGTTTTGTGGCTTTAGGTCACGATGTGCAACGCCGTTTTGATGACAAAAGTGAAGAGATAAAACAAGTTGTTGGAAATAAAAACGTGCAGTTGCTTCTTTCATACGTTTTCTACGTAACAGCTGAGTAAATAATTCACCACCAGATGCTAGTTCCATAACTAGGTAAATCTTTGTTTTTGTCGCCAACACTTCGTAAAGTTTAAGAATATTTGGATGGTTGAGTCTCCGCATAGCGGAGACTTCTCGGATTAATCTAGGTTCCATTGTTGGATCTCCGTTTGTTGCTGTTTTTTCTATAACTTTAACCGCAACTGATGAGTTGTCGGTTAAAGTACGGCCGTGGTAGACTTTAGCAAAGCTACCACGGCCTAAAAGATGTGTAAGTTGATATTTGTTTAGGATTATGGTGTCACCGTCACTCGTGCTACGACTGATGGTTGTGGATGTAGTGGTGGTTGTGGGTGGTGGCGGTGGGGGTGCCATGCCAAAGTGGCGATGGATGGCCGCCGGAGAATATGATATAGAGAGTAGGTTTTGAATTGGTGTTTGGTGATGAAATTTGTTTGTGTTTTTATAGGGTTTAATAAAATGGCTGTGGCCCTACACTGTATCGCAAGATTTTTTTTGAGCGAAAATTACCAAAATGGCCCGTTGGAAAACGTGATAGCATGCAGTGAACCTGCAAGTTTTTTTTTTCGAAATTAAACTTGTAAATCGCGCCCCAATGGTAGCGATTTACATATGGTACACGTGTCGGCACTCGATTGGCTGTAAAAAAAATAAAAAATAAAAAAAATAAAATAAAAAAATAAATCGCGCCATATGGGTAGCGATTTTCTTTCTTTTTTAAAAAAAATAGTTTTGCTAGGGTTTTAATATTTTCTAAGGTTTTTTTTGACGAAATGTTTAGTTTCTGTAAAAAAAAAAAAAAAAAGTAAATCGCGCCATATGGGTAGCGATTTTCTTTTTATTTTTTTTAAATAGTTTTGCTAGGGTTTTAATATTTTCTAGGGTTTTTTTTGACGAAATGTTTAGTTTCTCTATCTTTGAGCATGTTTTTTCATACCCAACTGTTTGTAAAAATTGTTTTTATTTCCTCAAATGTGTTGCCTTTGATGAGCTCTACACAGTTACGTAAATTTTTTAAAAAATAGTTTTAGTTAGGTTAATTTTGAAATTTTTTAGGGTTTCTGTTTTGTAAAAAAAACAGTATTCCGTCTATATTTTCCTATGTTTTTGCATACTGATTAGTAGTTTAAATTTATTTTGATTTCCTCAATTGTGTTGTCTTTGATGAGTTCTACAGAGTTGACGTAAAAAAATTTAAAAATAGTTTTGCTATGCATAAGATATGATGTTGCAAAGTATGTCAGTTGGGTTTATTTTGAAATTTTTTTAGGGTTTTTGTTTTGTAAAAAAACAGTATTCCGTCTATCTTTTCCTATGTTTTTGCATATAACTTTTTGTTATTTGCTCATTTGTGTATTCGTTGATTAGGTCACATATTGAATTACAATTTATTAAAAAAATTGTTAATATGTATAAGATGTGATGTTGCAAAGTGTAATTGAAAGCTTAAAATCAACGGTAGTCATTAAAATCATTACAACATGAGAACAACAAGATATCTATTAGATTAAAGGGCCAAGATTATTTAGATGATAAACATAAAAACAACAACAAACAACGACATACATGTTTAGCAAACTGGTGTTAAACAATAATGCTTTTACATATCTCTGTAGTTCGTCATTAATTGTCGCTTTTCTTCCATGCTCCTTAGCAGCTCATCCCTAACGCTTTTCAAGTATACACACTTCTTCATGTCCGCTCCTGTCATGCATCCAAGAGCGTACTTACCATATTCAATTAGTGGGTGATCGTGCAAAACCATTAGATTGTTTATTTCCACCCTACGATCTGTAAACCTATCAGCAAAGCGATGCATCAAGGCTAGAATTTGTTCCTCCAAAATAGCTTCTTCATCTAGTGCTTCTTGTAGTTTTGTAAGGACATTTAACCTAACTTGTTCTGGGTTACTAGCCATGGTATAAAATGAGCAGATAGAATTAATAAGTTGTTTGATAGTTTCTATTTTGTTGTGAGTAAGAGTCCTCAATTTGTGTGAGTATATATAAGCAATGATTTGACTACATTTGTATTTTAGATATTGAATATAAAAAACAATCTGACGAATTGTCAGATATTTTCCTAAATCGCGCGTAATATTAAGTGATAGACCGCATTGTCAGTGAGTTGTCTAATCCGTAGCAGTAAAAAACATGTGTGTTGTCAAATCATGTCCTAAATCGCGTGTAATTCATATGATAGAACCGCATTGTCAGTGAGTTTTCCCTATCGTAGCAGTAAAAAACACTGTGTAGTCAAATCAGTACCCTAAAGCGCGGTGAGATTCCTATTGTTAAACAGAATTGTCATGATATTGTCCAGATACGTAGCAGTAAAAAACATGTGTGTTGTCAAATCATGTACTAAATCGCGTGTAATTCATAGTGATTTATAGTATTGTCAGTGAATTGTCTAATCCGTATCAGTTAAAAACATGTGTGTTGTCAAATCATGTCCTGAATATTGTAAAATGTTCATTGATAAACCAAATTGTCATTGATAATTTTTTTTCTTGATGCAGAATGAATAACAATCACATAGAATTGAAAAAAAACCACATTCAATCTAGTAGATTGGCAACCTTATTTAACACAATTTAAAAAAAACAACAAACAAACAACAACACACATGGTTGGCCTTGTGATCTTTAGCAACATCATAGAATAGTCTATAATGCCATGTAGCTAGTCAAATAACTTTTTTGAACAAGAAGGTTTTTCTTGATTCTCTGTTTTGTTTTTCTCATCTTTGTGCTGCTCTGCGACGACCAGTATGGATAGCTCCACCCGAGAAACGTACACATGTAGTCGGTTATGTTGAGTATACATGAGTATCATGTCCCGCTCTTGTATAGCATCAGCCAATCGTACAAGACCTGAATCAAAACTACAATTAGGTTTCTTTATATAAAGAAACGTTGGGGAGTTTTGATCGTAACTAACTTGATCTGTTGAAAATGTGTCCAACTCTACCGGATCCACTGTAGCAACCACCTCATCAACAAATTCTCTTCTCGGCGGACTAGTGAACCTTCCATAATGGTGTAGTAGGACCTTAAATGTCATTTTTTTGAAATTTTTAATGAATTAAAGAAAACTTTAATGTTGTTGTTTAAGCTGAACCACAAAGTACGTGGTTTATATAGTGTTTACCGTTTTTTCATTTACTGATTGAGTTGTCCAATATGTCATTGATTTGTCATATCCATATCAAAAATCGCGTAAAATACATAGTGATCAACACAGTGTCAGGGAGTTGTCAAATCAATGTTTATATTTATGATTCAGTTGTTAATTGTATTTTCGCTATTAAGTTTAATTGACAATGAAATATATTACATCATTAAAATCATACATTATAATTTAACAACAAACCAACATAAATCATAAAAAACACACAATTCTTTATTTCCCAAAATAGTTAAACCAACTCTTGTTTACGTTTAATTTTACGTTGAACGTTTCTATATTTTGTGATTATCAAAACGTAAAGATGTGAAAAAATATTAGTAATATTTTTAGGCATTATATTTTTATCAACAATGTGTTTGTGAAACGTTGGTCGTAAGGTTGTGATGTGTATTGGTTAAAAGTAAGGAAAGTGTTGTCATACTGTTGATTTGGGTCGTAGAATGATGGTTGGTTGTTTCGTAGAATTTCTTGATCATTTTGTGTACGTATATTTACAGGCGATTCAACGACAAAGGGTTTATTGCATTGATCACGTCTGTGTCCTGCTTGTGTGCATCTGCTACAATGGATTACTCTTGGCTCCTCTCCTTGAGACTGTATACGCTTTGTATTTTTAGGATGACCAGGTTGTGGGTTGTCCATGCGAGGAGGAATAGCTTTATGAATATTTTTTAGAAATTCCCATTGTTGCATATTTCCAAGGAAATGAATTGATTCTGAATAAGTGCCTTGATATTTTGGTTTTTTAAACCAATCTGATACATATTGGACACAATCCGTCAAACCCAAAAACCGTGTCACAGCGATTACGTGACCACACGGAATCCCTGAAAGCTGCCATTTACGACATTCACAAGTGCCTGCTTGTAAGTTGACTTCACGGATATATTGACTGTCTGAAACTTCATATTGATATTCGTTGACACCTTTAACAACCCATTTTGTGCTTTTCATGCTTTTTTTTCCCACTTTGTGTGCTGCCCAGTCAGTTATTTCGTATGTCATGTTTGCTAAAAGAATTCATAAACTAGAATCAATATAGCAATTGTTATTCAAAAAAATAGTTGTAGATTAGGTTTAGAGAGAGAATAATACCAGCCAGTTTTCGACGTTCATAGTACCATTGTTGCACCATCGCACGATACGTCTCTGCTAACTTTAACACGGGCTCTTTTCTATATATCACACTGCAAGCATTGACAGACTCTACACTATTTGATGTCATATAATTATATCGAATAAGTGGGCAATGCGCCCTTGACCATCTTTCAGGACGAGCGTCACAAAGCTTTTTGTATGCATCCGGTTGAACAATTTGTAGTAGGTTCATGCTGGCTGCAAAGTCTTCTCGTGTATATGTAACATCCGGTAATTTCCGAAATTCTAAATGACTATTTTACCCTTTGACTTTTCGGGTCCGATTTGACTTCTTAACTTTTGACATTTTATCGTCACATAAAAACGATTACCGCGTAACTGGTAAGATTTTCGGAACATATTTTAATAATAAATCATATTTATTATTACATACCTCGAGTACAAATTTATTTTTAAAACTCATTTGACTTGAAAACGAGAAAATATAGATTTTATTCCTAAGTTGACTTATCAAAAACGACTCGCTAAAGCACGTTTTCACAACTCGGACTCTAAAGCAATTTGATGTAAAACGACATTCCGAACAACTTTTTAGTTTTACCCGAGACTTGAAAACAAGCAGAAGAGGGCTAAAACAGCCTCGCAAAAGTTTTGAAAACCGCACACAACGGGTACCGACACACAAAAATAATTAAATTTATATTTTTTTATTTATCACTATTTATTTAATAAAAATATTAAATAAAATTACTTAATATTTTACTTATTTAAGCGTTGTTGATAACGCGAATATCCGAGTTAAAATTCCTTTTTATTTTAACCAAGTCACAAAATAAATAACAGATATTTATTGTAAATGTTATAAAAATATTTATGAAATATTATCAAGTAAATACTCGTTTTTATCAGAAAAATGATTTGGAAAACAATGGCGCAAGTTTCGTATTTTGAATCGTCCGATAAGTGGCTCAAACGAGTCCCGAACCGATAGTTATCGAAACTATATTAAAAATTTACAAAATAAACCCTAGACTATTGGGTATGTATCATTTCACATTATAAGTTTTACTATATATATATAAATTTTATACACTCTTTCATTTCCATCACATACATACACACACATACATATACAACTCTCTCCCTCTCACTCATTATCCGGCCACCGGCCGCCGCTCCGACCACCAGCCGCCGCCGGCCACCACCGCCGTTCGCCGCCGCCGGAAAACTTTTCCGGCGAGCTTTCCGGCCGAAACTAAAAACATTTCTTATCAACCGATCTACCGGATCCACCATACCACGCGCCGCCACGCCCCTCCCCTTCGTCCCCACTCCACGGCCGCCACCGCCACTCAACACCACCCCACCTACGCCATCACCACGCACCACCACGCCATCGTCACCATCTCACCACCGCCGCCCTCTCCACCACAGCCACCTCCCCACCTCTACCCATCTCCACACCATCATCGCGGCTGTCCACACCATCGTCGTCACCTTCACAACTGACCACCGCCATCAACCACCTAAAGGTTGTTTGGTTTACGTATACAGCACCCAAAAAAAGGTGATGTGGTTTTTATGAAGCACTCAAGGGTTCGTTTAGTTGTGTATAAACACCCTAAAAGGGAGCGTTTGATTTTCTGTAAACGCATAGAAAGCGTGTGTAATAGTTAGTAGTTAGTTTCTTTATTAATGTTGAATAAAGAAAACCTTATTAGTAACTTTGATATGTTCTTAATTATTCCGCTGTGCATTATATCATTGTTATCATACCCTAGTTGAGTCCAGATTCTTGGATTTAACAATTGGTATCAGAGCCTCGTGGCTCTTGATCTAGGGTTTATAAGGTTTTCCTATGTATTTATTTTTCTGTAATTTTTTTAAACACATATATTTTGGGTCCACAGACGCCCTTGGATCTTGAACAATGAGGATGTGTATGGTTCATTTTGGAGGTTCAGTTTATGCTATAATTCTTGATTGGAAAAGTTACACGCTCTTTACAAATATTTTGGGGGGCATATGATACCATACAGTTCATGATATGATTATTGAGGAAAAAGAATAATCATAAGCATTGAGTGGTTTCTGGTTGATCCGTCTGAGCTCACTGAGACTATCGGCCATTGCATGTGATCGCCATGCATATATTGACTACAAGAATTATCCAAAGACATTTTATTACATGATATTGTAATAAGCATGTCTTTTTCGCACTGAAGGAAGATTTGATCTATGCTACTGAGTTCAAGATTCAAGAGATGGTGAGTATACTTTTAAGGGGAAGCTTATTGTTGATATACTTAACCATCTACATGCATCACTTGAGGGGAAGCGTTTACGAGTTGCACAAGACCCCTATTAGATGATTACAAAAAGGGGAAGAAGATTCATGATATGCAGCTTATTATTGTGATGACATGTTTTACCATTGTTTCTTCATACAGGTTGTTTTGTAATATCAAATAGGGGAAGATTGTTGGGAATTACAGATTTGATGATTACAAAACCTATGAGCAGAAATGAAGAAAGAAGAAACAATAGGGACTTATTATGTATTATTTAGTTAGCTTAGTTAGTAAGCTAGGGTTTGGCTTGTAAACCCTAGTCCCTCTATTATATAAAGAGGGTAGGCACCTAGGTTTATTCATTGATTCAGATACAATGTAAACCAAAGGTGTGTGTGTGTTCTCTAGGCGTCATGTCCTATAAGGCGCCTAGGTTTAGTAGCTTATTAGTAGTTAATTAATATAGTTATGTTTGGTAAAACCTTGTGCTTAATTATGATCATGTTCTTAATATTCCGCTGCATGTATTGATCATAGTTATGATATCCTAGATGAGTCCAGATTCTTGGATCTAACATTCGTAACTTTAAAATGTGTGTTTACTTTTATACGAGAACTGTTATTAAGTAAATTAGTGACTTTCCGAAAACGTGTCGAAACGTGTTGTTTTAATTATTTTCTCACGTTTCTTAAATAATACTTATGAAGTATTATATACTTCACATAAATCTTTGGATTGTTTGTCTGTGTTATATAATTCGCGGTATAAATTATATACTCGGTCATTTTTCATTATGTGATATATACTGAATATATTACACGCCTTGCGTTTACTTTTTGATTTATTTATTTAACCAACCACCAAACTATTACCACTTGAAATCTAAATCTTTTATCAACGTGTCGCATTGATTTACTCATTCATCGGAAAACCCAAATACATTATCCTAGGCTAGTGGATCTTATGCGTTAAGATAAATCGCAACTTCTTGATCGAGCCGTTCCGGTTTCCGGTTGTGCTGTGATTAATATGTGCAATTCCCGCCAACCGTTCGTCAACATCGATGTGAGTTTATAGCCCCATGTTTTACTTGTTTTACACATATTTTTGGGGTGAGAATATGCTTGTTTGCAAATGCGTTTACATGGTTGATTACAAATTGGTTGCATACTCATTTACATAGTTCGCTATGGGATACATTATTTGACTTCATTTTTCAAAAATTAGTGATGGTCATTTGACTCTAGACTATGATTATAGGAAATGATCCAAACAACCCTTATTTTTAAAACCTTGAACCAATGATGTCAAAAAATTAAACATTTTGAGATTTGTATGTTTCAATAATCAATATAACGATCATTTTCAAGTGTTTTTGGGCTATGCGTGAATATACAGTGTACAAGGTTTTTTTTTTTCGGAAAAAATTTTTGCTTGGTGAAAAAAAATATGTGATGGATAACGCTCTCGCTTTTATAAAAAAAATTGAATCTACCTCTTTTTTCCTCTCCAATTCTCCTTTCCTCCGTTTGTCTCTGCCGTTGTGTGTGAGTCGGGAGATTTCAATTTTTTTTATAAAAATTATACATATTTTTTTAACTAGAAAATTTCGAACTTGTACACTGTTATTCACGCCAAAAACACGTTAAAATGATCGTATATTGATTATTGAAACATACATATCTCAATGTTTATTTTTTGACATCATTGGTCAAGGTTTTTAAAAATAAAGGGGTGTTTGGATCATTTCCAGATTTCTGTCTAGAGTCGATATGACCATTCACTATATTTTTTCAAGTGTTATAAACACATTACGAAAATTGTATTAGTCATTCAAAGATATATAATTCATTATATATATATATATATATATATATATGTATATGTATATATATATATGTATATATATATATGTATATATATATATGTATATATATATATTAATATATTAAATAAAATTCCTAAAATAAGGGGGCGTTTGGTTTAACGTTTTAAATTGTAGTCTTGAGTCAAAATAAACTTTATTTCATTTTTGTTAAGTCACATGTAATGAACTCATATTGGTCGGCGAAATATACAACTTAATGTATATTTTTCGACGTTCTTAGTCAAGTCTTTCGTTAATAAAGGAGCGTTTGGATCATTTCCTAGAATTTTAATCTAAGATCGAAATAATCCTCACTCTACTTATTAAATCAAAATACTTGACGAGATTACACTAGGTGTCGAAATATATAGTTCAATATATATTTTTCGATACTCTAGATTGAATCAAAATTAAACTAGGGAACGTTTGGATTACTTCTTAGGTTTTTATTTTTAGAGTCGAAGTAATCTTTGTTCCACATATGTTGTTTTTAAAAGAACGTCATTGTAAAATCCAAGATCTAGACTCAACTAGGGTATAATAACAATGATCAAAACACAGCGGAATAATAATTAAGAACAAGATCAAAGTTACTAATAAGGTTTTCTTCATTAATCATTAACAAAGAAACTAGCTAACTATTAACTAATAACCTAGGCGCCTTATAAGGCTTGACGCCTAGTTAACACACACACACCTTTGATTTACATTGTTACTGGAACTGGTGAGTTCTAACCTAACTAAAACCCTCTTTATATAATAGAGGTGGCTAGGGTTTACAACCAAACCCTAGCTTACTATCTAAGCTAACTAAACAATTATATATTTGGTCCTTCATTTTTTCTTCTTTCTTCATTTCGTCTAATAGGTTTTGTAATCTTCAAATATGTAAATCCCAACAATCTTCCCCTATTTGATATTACAAAACAACCTGCATGAAGAAACAATGCTAAAACATGTCATCACAGTAATAAGCTGCACATCATAAATCTTCTTCCCCTTTTTTGTAATCATCTAATAGGGGTCTTGTGCAACTCCTAAACGCTTCCCCTCAAGTGATGCATGTAGATGGTAAGTATATGAACAATAAGCTTCCCCTTAAAAGTATACTAACCATCTGCTTGAATCATGAACTCAGTAGCATAGATCATCTCTTCCTTTAGTGCGAAAGAGACATGCTTATTACAATATCATGTAACAAAATGTCTTTGGATAATTCTTGTAGTAATATTATGCATGGCTGATTACATGCAATGATGACCGATAGTCTCGGGTGAGTCAGAGGATAGCCAAGAAAGAAAGAGAAACCACTCAATGTTATTGCTTCATCCAAATTAATGCCCCCTATCGAATTTTTTGATGATCATCATCATGTAACTGTTTTATTATCATATGCCCCCATAAGATTGTAAAGAGCGCGTACTATTCAATCAAGATTTCATGTTCATGCACCTGAATCTCCAAAATGAACTTACACATCATCATTGCTTAAGATCCAAGGGAGTCTTGTAGGACCTATAATAATTTAAGCAGCGCAATAACAAACAGTGTCTGAACAGGCAAGCAAGTAGAAACCATAGCAGACCAGTAGGAACATAAGTCCTACCAGCAGGAATACCAGCGAGGAACATGAACTACCAGAAGATCCATGACAAACAATCTAGCAAGGAACATGATGAAACCAAGCAATAAACAAGTAACCAGTAAGGAAATATCTTGTGTTATCAGAACAATTGGAATTATGCTTACATGTACTACAGATTCAGACCAGCAAGAAATATGGATAGAATATAATCTCTTAATCTGGTACATCTTCCACAAATCACTCCATAACAGTCATGATAAGTAAATTTTGGGATAAATTTACAATCACCTAACAATCAGGGATTTATATTAAAACTTTTATCCTTCCTTTCCCAAACCACGACTTATCATCATAACTGCTTCCAAATCTGTGAATTCATAACCAATCTGCCAATAATCACGTAGGCCCATGTACATACCATATGACTAGCAGATCCAACCATATACACACAGACGCAGCCATCATTCACACCTACACACACATCCTTTAACAACCTGTTGCGACTTTTCTTTTAAACCTGCTGTTTTCTTTGTAACTACGACCACCTGCTGCTGTTATCACACGTACACCAGCAGACCCATAAAGTAGATAAACTAAAACAGCAGAAACAAACATATAACTCGTACATATACTTTTTTTTAAGTATCCAGACGACGCCTTAAAAGTGTCACAAAATCGTCGCAAAATCTGTCACAAAACAACATCTCCTTTCTCCCATATGCTTTAGCAACACATGATTTGTCACTGTTCTGTCGCTAATCAGTCACATAGCTGTTGCAAAACTGTCATAGATCTGTCCCATATCCATCAGCGACACTTTTTCTGTAGCAAAGTTGTCGCTAATTCATGGATCCTGCGTTTCGAACAAGAATGAAGCATAAATACCATCATGATCACGTCACAGATGAGATCATCAATTTAGAAGCCTTCATGTGTCATTACTGCTGCTGCCTTTAAACAAATTAGGGTTTGCATAAAAACCCTAATTCCCCAATACGCCTTTTTATTAAAAATAACAGAAAATTAATTTAACATAAAAACCTTGTAGATCCTAGATCGAGAGCCACGAGGCTCTGATACCACATGTTAGATCCAAGAATCTGGACTCATCTAGGATATCATAACTATGATCAATATATGCAGCAGAATATTAAGAACATGATCATAATTAAGCACAAGGTTTTACCAAACATAACTATATTAATTAACTACTAATAAGCTACTAAACCTAGGCGCCTTATAGGACATGACGCCTAGAGAACACACACACACCTTTGGTTTACATTGTATCTGAATCCATCAATAAACCTAGGTGCCTACCCTCTTTATATAATAGAGGGACTAGGGTTTACAAGCCAAACCCTAGCTTACTAACTAAGCTAACTAAATAATACATAATAAGTCCCTATTGTTTCTTCTTTCTTCATTTCTGCTCATAGGTTTTGTAATCATCAAATCTGTAATTCCCAACAATCTTCCCCTATTTGATATTACAAAACAACCTGTATGAAGAAACAATGGTAAAACATGTCATCACAATAATAAGCTGCATATCATGAATCTTCTTCCCCTTTTTGTAATCATCTAATAGGGGTCTTGTGCAACTCGTAAACGCTTCCCCTCAAGTGATGCATGTAGATGGTAAGTATATGAACAATAAGCTTCCCCTTAAAAGTATACTAACCATCTCGTGAATCTCGGACTTGAATTGGCTTGAAATAGTAGGTATCAATGAAACATCCAAGTGCAATAACATCCTCCTCTCTCATGTAACTGTTGCCTCAGCCGGCGATCTACCTCAATCCTTTGTTGCATCTCACAAAAAGGGTGAACTTGTTACATAATCGATTAAAAAGCTAATGCATCAAACGTCTTCACAATATCCTTATCTGATTTAGTGCGAACAAGACATGTGGATTACACCTAGTTATGGTTCATCGTTGGTCCCAGACCTACCTCCCCATAACCGTCCATCGAAGTCTCATCGAATCTCAACAATAATAAGACTGTCTGATCCCAGATCAAAACGAGTATTTATTACCAGATACAAATGAAAATTTGTACCTCAGCTAGGATTCATCGCTGATCCCTGATCAAAACTCCTCCCTAGCCAGTTGAAATAATAATGTGGTTTGGTCCCGGACCAAAACACGACATTATTATGTTATGTAATAAATGACTTGTAAACACCAAACCAAATCAATGAGAGAAACCAAGCCATAAGCATCAGTAGTGTCCAAGATCCAAGGGCGTCTGAGGACCTATAATACTAGCAGCAATAACAAACAGTATCGGACAAGGCAAGCAGAAGAAACCATAAGCAGACCAGTAGGAACCATAAAGCCTATCAGCAGGAATGATATAACCAGTAGTAACTCATAACCACCAGTATGAATCAGAATATACAACCAGTAGGAACCGTATAAGCACCAGGAGGAACCATCGTAAGACCAGTAGTAACCGAGAAGACAACCAGCAGGAATAATAAGTAACCAGCAGCAATCGAAACATACAATCAGCACTAATAGAAACGTGACCAGAAGTAACCATGAGTGCAACAATATACACGAAGTCCATGAGGTCACAAAACTTATCCACAATACTTTGTCAATATCCAATCACGATCAAAAGGAGCTGGCTGGCCTATTTACTTCATTTATCATCGCAGCCCAAAATGTCCTCCAGAAGTTACGAATAAAAGTCAATACACATTATGACTTTCCACAATTCACGCACCAACATAATTAAACTGTTCCCATAAAATCAGCAACATAGTCAAATACATTTAAAAATATCACCCGGAAGTTATTAAATATATTCCCTAATATTCATGCATTTCTCGCTCCTTCAATTTCTCAAACCCCGGATAAGTATGAACATCATAACTGCCCTTTGCATGCGCACACCATCTTTGATCATTCTTGAAATAAAAACTCGTCACGTGTATCTGCTTCAAGATATCTCACAATAGTATTAAGAATCTTGTAGGTCCCTTCAAAACCATGTCATTCCAAATTCTTGATGACGTGTTTCACTTGGCCCCACATCAAAATTAATTCAAAGCAATATACGCACCTGCTGTTTGTCCCTGTTTGAACGAATCTGCTGCTACTGTTGTTGATTGCGAAACCAGAAACTTAATTACACGAAAACCTTATCAACCCTAGATCAAGAGCCACGAGGCTCTGATACCAATAGTATAGAATCAAGTTATGATACAACTAGGGTAATATAACAATGTTTGATAAGCAAGCGGAATATAAAGAACTAGAATCAAATCATGTTACTATTAAGGTTTTCTTTCATTAAACACAATAAATAAACTTACTACTTCTACTACACTACACACTCTCTATGCGTTTCTCAGTCTCTCATTGGAGAGTCTGCTTATGAATGGATACTTTAACTAGATGCTACCCTCTTTATATAATAGAGCGAGGTACAAGAAACCCTAGCTTACTAATTACAGTAACTAAATATTAACGTATTAGGTCCTCATTGTTTCTTCTTTCTTCATTTCTGCTTGTGGGTTTTGTAATTATCAAATCTGTAATTCCCAACAGTTTGCAACATATTTGCTACGGATTAGCAATGACATAGAAACCCGTTGCAAATCCGTTGCAAAAATTAATTTTATTTCTTTTATATTTATTTTAAAATATTCCGTTGCAAATCCGTCAAGTTTATTTCAAATTTGTAATAGATTTGCAACGGGGTATTTAAAAAATATATAAAATAAACTATTATTACCTTCCGTTGCAAAATCGTTGCAAAATTTTAAATAATTGTTACGGATTTGCAACAGAATAACTAAAGTAATTTAATTTCAATATATATGTAATAATCCATTGCAAATCCATTACACCCATTTACAATTTATAAAATAATTGCAATGGATTTGCAACGGTAACCAATAAAATATTGTTTTCTATTTGTTTTCAATATTTTGTTGGTACTTTCGTGATAAATTTTTAAATAATTGCTACGGTTATGAAAATATACTATTATTAGTTTTTTTAATAATTCTATTGGAAATTTTAAAATAATTTGTTATGGATTTGCAACGGATTTGGAAAGTTTAATCATTTCTAACTATTTAGTGTGAATCCATATAGTATTGTATCATGTTGCAATGAGTTGTATTGGTTTCTTATGTGTTGCAATGAGTTTGTATTATGTACTCGTTGGTATTTAAGTTATATGTTGTTCTACGAATCTATATTATAGTTAATGTTTACGTATAGTACGTAAAGGAATGATTGGTATAGATTTTGGGTATGAGATGAGACTAATCGTATGTTCGTTTTATCTTTAGTGGTAAGAACCTCAAGATAAGAGTATTTGTCTTGAGTCGGGGTAACGTTCACATATGACTTGGATTTAGTGTGTAAAACGTCGAGAGGGTGAACTTGGTCATTCTTACGAAATGCATGTGTATTTACAGTAATGCATTAGGGGTGTGTGTGATTTGACGGTTTTAGATGACACATGTGGTGGTCATCCTAAAGAGGAGACAAGAATGACACGTGGTGTGACATCCTTGGCCCTCTAAGATACGGGAATATTCACATGAGATATGATATGTGCATTGTAGCAAAATACCCGCGACACTACCTGATGTGATCTAATAAGTACTATATTTATGCATCATTTATCCTCGTTATATTGCTCGTTTCTTATATTTTTATCTAAGTATTGGTATTAATTCGTCTACTTTTGA
>BQNB010091494.1:0-26864 GCA_026074375.1 Tanacetum coccineum
CTTCGTTAGCTTATCTCCCAAAAGCTTAAAAATCTAAATTCTTGATTTCAATGACACAGAAAGATCACAAAAGCTATTAAAAAAACTTAAATTGGCAAAACATGTTCTAACAGCTTATGAGGGCTTTTTGAAATGAATTGTAAACATAAATAAGCTTAAATGCTTAAAGATTAAAAGAGACATAATTGCTTAAAAAAACTTTAAAACTGAAATTTCATTAAACATAAAAGGATTACAATACTTGAAAGTTTAAAATGACAGAATTTAAAGACATAAATAAAAACTTTTAAAAGTAAAATTACAACTAAATTAAAACTACTCCTAGATAGCTTCTACTGTGTGAGCTTCCTCCTATTTATAGTGATGTGAGGAGTCTTTTAGATCCAGGGACGCTCCTCCTTCATCTAATCATAGCCTTTGATCCATAACTACCTTCATACCACTTTGATCTAAGCCGTCCATTGCCTGCCACGTTAATTCCACCAATGAGAATGCACGGGATTGCCAACGTGTCATTCCCTTTGACGTCAGGGATGACGTATGGGTTTCTAGAAGAGTTAACTTTCATTAAACGAGGGTTAATTTGAGTGTATGTGTGCAGGGTAAAAGCGGGGAAGAAGGTGAACAGTAAAACGGGATTTTGCCGCTCTCTTTTCTTCTTATACGTTTGTGTTTGACCCGGGCTTTATACATAGTTGACTTGGGCTCGGCTAAAAGAGTTTGGGCCATGGGTTTATTATTTGGACTGAGTAAATGTGTATAAAGGGTTAAATGGTAAGAAACATAACGACCGTTAGCTATTTAATAAAATTGACTAACGGTGTTAGTGATTTAGGGTTTTTGGTGAAATTTGATTTAACATTAAGGCTCATTTGGGTATTTTCAAGGTTTTGTCTTTTTTGTGGGTTGACCAAGGGTTGACCATTTGACTTTTTGTTTACCTTTACTAGAAACTCTCGGCTCTTGTGCACTCTTTCCTTCTCGTGTTCGTGTTTGTCCGTTTTTGTTTTGATTTTGTCCATTTCTTTAATATCCGTACCTGCACATACACAAACACAAAAATAAGCATGTTTTGCCATTTTTATTATGTTTTTGGTCTTTTGGGTTCGTTTTACAAGGTAAAAAGTATGTGTAAAATAGCACATACCAAATTCCCCCATACTAAGGTATTGCTGTGTCCTCACGCAATGTAATAAATACTCGCTTAAAACTAAAAATTCCAATCCCCCAAACTAATCACTTCGAAAAGTAGCTAAGTGCTCATCTAAAAGGATTAAGGAATCAATAGTTATGAAACGCCCCGTTTTTCCATTTTCAACATTTTTTATATGTTTTTTCATTACTTTCCATACTTCAACACTTCTTATTATTGTGTTTTCATTATTCTTGATAATACTTAGGATCATTGAACAAGCAAAATAAATTCATCGTCCCCAACTTTCACTTTTCCATACTAAGCTTAAAAACAAGATCATTGTCAAATACAAGTCATGAAACTAACACTACTCATAAATACTAATTGTGTACTTACTTTTCCTCCCGCAAATCCTAATTTTGTATCTCAAGATTTTACTTAAGTCATATACCCGAAGGCTCTTTAAGACTTGTTTCGATATTTATTAATCCAAAAATAAAGCAGGACGGTTGAAAATAAAGTTTAGCTTCCACCCTTATCCTTGAAAAACCGATGAAGTGAACGAAATTTTGGCTTTTGTTGCTTTTGCCTTAATTCATGTCATATACCCTAAGGCTCTTTAAGACATAAATCAAGTAATATTATTTACACCATATACCCTTAGGCTCTTTAAGGTGCAAATAACTAAGCAGCATAATCACTAATTTTATAAGTACCATATACCCTAAGGCTCTTTAAGGTACAAATAATTTCATGATTAGTATTACTTTTGCCATATACCCTAAGGCTCTTTAAGGCAAAAAGTAATAAAATGATTAACTCTACTCATACCATATACCCTAAGGCTCTTTAAGGTATAAGTAAAGCAATAAACATGTGATGCATATAATAAGCCAAAATTCGAATCATCGACTTCCAAATCAAAGGGAAGTTACTAAAAATTAAATTGAACCGGACAACCTTATTTATTAAACATTTATGCATATAAGTGAGACAAGCTAATGGGAGAAAAAGCCACAATTAATACTCATGAGCTTGAAAGAAAACCAACTATTCCACCTTTAGTCTCATGACTTATATTAACACAATCATTTCTTGTTCACGCAATTTAAAATCTCCAAGAAAGAGACTCGCAATGCTTAGCCTATCGAATTGAAGACAAACTTAACAAATCAACATAACTAGGCAATAATCTCAACTCTAATAAATCGAGTTTGGCATAATGGATAAGCCTACATAAGACTAGCAACAAACTCGATTTAAATATGTTAAGGAAAAAGCTAAGGTATAAAACAAGTCGGATCAAAATTTATTTCTCGTTTTTCATCTTTATTTGTGTCACAACACTTATTTCCATCACTATTCCAACATTTTATTATTTTTTCTTTTTTTCTTTTTTTTTACTTTATTATGCACAAAATTTTTAAATTTTTGCTATTTTCACACAAATCACATATTTTTGGTGGAAAAACGGGTTACGTGAGAACAACGGCTGCAGGTATAATCAAATCGATAGATTCCCCACCCCCATACTAAAACTACACATTGTCCTCAATGTGAGATTAATACCCCTATACTAATTTCAATGCATAATCTTGATATAAAAGGGTCTCTACGCAAATTTAAAGCCGTTTATTAAGTATGGCGAATAGATAAATGGTTTAGTTGATAAGATTTAGGAGAATTGGATGCCCTAAATGAAGCTGAGGAATAAGATCAGTGAACGCTAAGACAAAACCATGAGCACGAGAAGCTTTCAAAATCCGGAAAATGCTGGTCAAGAAATCCAAAACACAAAAACAAACGAGAAAGGAAGAGGCGGGCCTCCTCACATCAAATGTTAGAAAATAGATAAGAAGATAGAAACGCTTGTTTTTTGTAACCGAGTCACGAGCTTGACTCGACCCCGAATTAAGTTGTCCATGGGGGAGCAAATGGAAGAGAAAATCTCAATCGGGCTTTCATTAATGTTTGGATAAACATTAAAGCACATGAAAGTTCCATCCCGATGAGATGCCACCGGCTCTAAGTGGAGATGCCGGGGTCAAAAATGGTGTCTTCACTCTCGGTGGAGAGAAGTAAAGGAGAATCCTCAGGGTAGGTGAGAAACGGGAGAAAATTCCGAATGAAAAATGTAAAGGAATCGTCATCTTCAATATTTAGGAAATATCAATCTTAACCTCCCCCGGGTCAAACATTCGTCATCATTAAGCTCATCAAATGGTTTAGCATCACGCCCAATAATCGGGCTCAATGTCAAAGTAAAAACGCTCATAAACTCAGGAATAGGATGATGTTGAGGTAAGAGTTCGTCAAGAGAAAGAAATATCCCCTTTCGAGCCTAAATCATCTCAATACCCGTGGTATCGGAGTCTTCTGGAACAAGAAATGTATCAACCTCCTCTATAAGAAAATCACTATCCACAACGGGAATAGGAACGGATAGGGATATTCGAGCACAAAAGAATAGGAAGGAGTAAGAATTTAACCTTCGATCTTATCAATGAGAAGATTGACATTTTATAATTTCTCACGAAGAATCTCATCCTCTATTTGAAGAATATCATCATCAATTTCTCCTTCTTCTTCATCAAAATCGTCTTCATCACAATCGTCTTCATCAATTCCTAGTAGAATTGGATCAATAAGATCGAGTTCACCGACGAACTCTTCGGGAAGAAAATCAATCTTAGGAGATGTGATCAAAATATCTCGACTAAGCAAAGAGTTAATAATCCAAATTCAGCATCAAAATGATCATTATCACAAGACGGCACATCATAAATATCGTCGGAAATACCCTTAAACTCACTTAGGATTGGGACAAGGTTCTCAACACTAGACTTTTCTGTTTCCGGAATAGTGTTAAGATGCTCGTCCCCCGTACTTAGAGAGTTATCGGGCTCCGCAGTAGATAAATCGGGTGTGATTTCTTTATGCTTTCTATATATATAATAGTATACTCATCATCATCATTATAGAAGGTCGGACGATTCCAACTTGGACTATTAATACATTCAGATAGTTCCTCATTAATATTTTGCACATCTTCAAGGAGTTTACTCATCAATTCTTGAATATCTTCTTGTTGATATTGCTTGTCCGTAAAAGCATGCTTAATTTTGGAAAATCTCTCCCAAGCTATCAATAAAACCTTTGGTATTTCTCCAAAAGGTATACGACTAAACTTCCTTAGGAAGGTTTGAATGTTTTTCATTAAGTTTTCTCTAACTTGCAACACTTTTACATCGTCAATCATAGAAAAATTCCCATATGAAGTAAAACTTTTAGCTGCCTGCTCCTCCTGCTCTGCCTGTTTTGGTTGAATTCCCTTAAGAATTTGCAAACCATTCATAAGCTTAAGTAGCAATTCTTGCATAACTTCAGGTTGATTCTGCTCTTCTTCCACAGCTTGCTTAATTTTAAGAAATCTCTCCTCAGCTAGCAATAAAGCCATGCACTTTTCTTCAGGAGGTATATGATCATACTCCTTTAAAAAGGCTTGAATGGTTTCCATTAAGTTTTCTCTAGCTTGCAACAATTCTGTATCCGTTGCTTTAGGAGGATGATAAATGTCGGGAAACTGCGTGGGTTGATATTGGTCAAAACCGGGATAAATCGGATTATAACAAAAATTAGGATCATAATTTTGGTTCATCGGTTGACACTGAAAATTTTCATGAAGAACCCCGCAATTTTCACAAGGAAATTGTTGTGGTTGACTCGGAAAATAATGTAGAGGTTGGTTAAATCCAAAGTCTTGATTGTAACAGGGACCCTGATCAAAGACGGGTGTGTTCCCTGTTTGACAATCGTAACCCGGATGAGAGTTCCCTCTACAAAATTTACACGAGTATGTCTCGTATTGGTATTATGGAGGTTGGTTGAAGAAGTTTGGTGTCTTATTATAAGAATAAGGATTTGGGTCATAGACAAACTCATTTCCGGATCCTACACTACTACAGCTCGGACATTTTCCACCATTAAACGAACCTCCGCAATACGAGCAACAAAAATATTTATACGAAGACATGTCGAAGAATTAAACGGATAAGAGGATAAAGAAGATATGAATTAAATGTTTGGTAAGAGGATACAGTGAATAATATTTTTTAAGATTTTTTATAAAGATAAAAATAAAAATATTTTTGGATTTTGTTAATATTTATATAAAATAAAATGAAAAAGAAAATATTTTTGGATTTTTATATTTTTAATAAGTACGAAAATAAACTTTCCGAAGAAAGGATCTTCAAGGCTCGAACACAAACAATCTCGTAAAAATCGCTACACCTCTCCCCGGCAAACGACGCCATTTGGATGTTTAGTCGTTGTTTCAAACACCGCGTTTATCAACATAAACCCTCAGATATCTAAAATATATACATATAAAATACAATACTATACGCAAGCTAAAAAACAGTATCATACAAATTATTCCTAGGAAGAAGAAAAAGTAATCAACCACGGGGTCTTTTCCTCGGCGAGAGGTGAATGGAAATCTACATTCAAGTTGTAAATCGAGCTTGATTGTCCATACTAGTTTTGGTTTGGTTATTAAAACTATTTTTTAAAACTAAAACTTAAACTGATATTAATTCTAAGATTTAAAACTACAAGGTTATACTAAAATTAATCTAAAAGATATAAATGACAAATATGCTTGCTAAGTGACGTGAAATGTTCCTTAAGTGCGGGCTTAGGTTTAACAAATTAAAATCATTAGAAAACAAGTTTCAAGAAATTAAATGACAAGTAAAGTAAAATGCTTTTTAAAATAAATGACAAGTATTTAAATTGCATTAAAAGTAAATGACGGTATGTAAATTGACTATTAATTTTTTAAACCTTTTTAAAACCGCACTTAAATTCCAAATCACTAATCACTTAGCAAACACAAGTTAAACTACTCACTACGCATCATGATCAAATAAGCAAAGCAAAACATTTTAAATTAAACTATACTATTTAATTGAAAAAGGATAGAAACTAGGACCAAATTGAAGAGCCACAAATAAACGATAACCACTTGATCTTACAAACTTAATAAACAAATAAGTTTATCACTTTTAAGCTCTACTTCACTAATTAGCAAATAAAGGTGTCAACTTTATCTACTAATTACTTTCATAAAAACTATAAAAATCAAAACTTTATCTATTTATCAACCTTATAAGACCCTTAAGCTCCGGCCTTAGATGTAGAAAGATGAAATAAGAAATAAGACATGAAAAGTTAGGACAAAATAAGCTAATAAGATGAAAAGCCTTTTTAGAAAAAAATAAGCTATTTTGAAAAATAAATTTTGTAAAAATAAAACTAGATTAAATCTATATATAAAAAAACTACTTTTGAAATAAAAACTAGAATAAGCTAAAAAGCTATCAAGGCTTTTTCAAAGAAAGGATGAAGAATATAAGCTTATAAATAAGCCACTTCTCAAATAAGCTACAAATACCCTTTGAAATAAGCCCTAGCTTAATAAGCTATAAGAAAACTAGTAAAGTTTAGAACTTTATGACTAAATAAACTAAATAATAAGCTCTCGAAGATAAAGGTGCTCAAGACTTAATGAATAAGTCGAGTAGGAGACTCATGACACCCTTTTTAGCATTCGAAACGAGCTTAATCAAACAATACGCACTTTTGAAAAAGAAAAGAAAAGAGATTAAAAGATGAAATAAGCAAAAGCTTATTTAGATCTATAAGCTTAGATTCAATCAAATAAGCTAAAAGATAGCTAACTTGAAATAGAAAATAAGCTATTAAAACAAATAAGCCCAAGTGAGCTTATTCGAATAAGCCAAAGAAAAGAAAAGGAAAGAAGTAAGCAAAGACAAAATAAGCAATTAACCAACCTCCATCTTTCATAAATAAGCTCAAAGGATCTTTTACAATAAACCAAATAAGCTAGAAAAGCTTTTACAAAAGTTGAAATAAGCAAAAACTAAATAATCTAAAAGCTACACACTAAAAACTAAAATTTAAGAGTAAACTACAAAATCCTAACTCCCATTCATCTGCTGTTGCGTCTGTGTTATATAGGCCCAAAGGGGTGTGGGGGTATTTTCGTCTTTTCCAGCCATCAAGAACTGTTATAGTGCAAATATGGGGGTAATTTTGTCATTTCATCCCACCCCGTGTTATAAACAAGCGTACCTCGTACGCCAGCTAATAACAGCTGGATCCACCAATCATATGATGACACGTCAGCCTTCCAGAAGCCTCGATCCAACAACCTCGTATTGCTACAGTACCTCCTACCTGCACAACCTGCCATCCATCATTAGCATGCCACGTGTCACCACCTGAGTGGTGCCATATGGCGTAATCACTGTTCCGGCATAGTCACCGGACCACCACCGGAACACCGGTCAACAGTGACGGTCAACAGTGGTTGACTGCGGTCAATGGTGGCGGTGAACGGTGGTTACCGACGGTCAACGATGGCAGTCAACAACGATCAACGGTGGCAGACCACCGTTGACCACCGCCGGACCACCGGTCAACGGTGGTTGACCGCCAGTCAATAGGCGGGTCATGGGCCAGGTCAGGTCGGGTCATGGGTCGGGTCGGGTCAGGCCACCACGTGGCATGCCATGTAGATTCACGTGTTAGCCACGTGTGCCCACGTGTCATGAGGGGATTTTACCCTCTGCATATTCGAACTCGGGACCTCTTGGTTTAGAAGCATAGCTCTAGCAAGCTTACAACTGTGCTAGAGCATAGCTTCAATAATAGAATGTAAAATTTAATATATACCCTTTGATAAACTTGGACCAGGTTCATTATAACTAAAGGTTCAAACAGGGACAAAAAATGTTCAAAATAAAAAAGTTTAAATATGAATGGCCGGTACCGTTGGACTCGAAATTTCGTGCTCTTTCCAATGGTGTGATCGAGGAATATTAACGACTTTGTATGAACCTCGATAAACGTAAAACATAAAAACTAAGATAACAATTAAATAATATTCTTTTAAAGGCTTTAATAACGGGAGTTCGTCATCCTTGATTTTCACAATCCCCAAACTAAGCTTAAAACGAAATCACAGCCAATATAAAAAAGATACTAACACTACTCATAAATGCTAATTGTGTAAGTATAATCTTAACATTTCGCTCCTATTATTTCTAAATTCCTCTAAAGATTTTATTATTATTATTATTGGTGACAAATAAATTATGCCCTTATTAATATAAAGTAAACCACCTAAAAGAATCTTCGGATGAGAGAAAAGTACGCCTAAGCACCACCTAAAAGGCGTGACGCGTCTTAGTATAATAAAAGAAGTCAATACGTAAAAATAATCACATGATCATGAGATATGTCTTCAAGATATGCATGACATTGCATTATGACTTACCCAAAGTATTTGTACTCCAAAATAGATGTTCAACCCGGTCTTATAGGTAATAAAACACCTACTAAGTTTCATCCATTAATTCTTATTTTACCTATGTGTATCTACACGTTTTAGATTTCAATTCAAGGCGTAAAAATTCAGATTCTGTTTTTAACCCAACTTAATGACCCCATAACTCTTAGCCCGAATACGATCTAAGTATGAGGCTTTCACACCTGGAAATCCCTTTGAGTCTAGTTTTCAAAAATTTAAGGCTCATCCTCTAAAAAGTTTCAGAGCCATAGGAAATGAAATTTTAGTACCCGACTATCAAACCAGATCTATTCCAGAATTTTAACCCTTCATGAAAATGGACATAAATCCTAATCTATGATAGCTATAAAGGTGAATCAATTGAGGGTGTTAAGTCTAGAGATTCAATACTGAGATCAACTTTCCTGTTCTCACATTTAAGAAGTGTTAACCTGAGTTTTAACTTGTGTTTCAAACGATTTTCCAAAGCGTCTAGTTTCCTGTAAAATGGCCATATCTCACTTATCCAGAGGAGATATCGCCCTATCCAATTCGACACATGTACCTTGAACTTATTTCTATAATCCCATCAAATAATTCAGACCTTCTCAGGCCAAAAGTTTGCTGCAAATAACCCATTTATAACCAGGTCTCAGCAGTCCCTAAAGTTTTCTACCAACCCAAATTTGGCATAGTTCCCAAACCGTTTAACCGTAAGGGCTAAAACCACCGCTCACGTTTAAGTTAAATATTTACCTATCACCTAAAGTTATGCCTATTAATATGTTATAGTAAAAAAATTAGGACTTTTTTTACCCAAGAGAAGTCCGAGACTCGGATATGACTATTTTAGTATTATCGCCATAGACTCGCTCATCTAGAGGAGTTGATAAATCATCCAATTAGCCACATATAGCTAAGACCCATATCTATATAACCATGTAATTTCCCAGTCGACCATAAGACGAAAATATTGCTCACCAATTCGATTTAGCTGCTGATCTAAAACAACCCCTACTATACTCTCAAAACTTATCCAAACATTAATTTTCAACACATCAAACCCTATGCAATGCCATCCTAATCTCTTCTAAATATCTCATATATCAAAACATCATAACAAAAAGATAATTAAAATCACCAATCAAACATGATCATGCATGTGAATCAAAAGCAAAATCAAACACATGCATAAGTTTTAAAATAAATCAATGCATAAGGGTTTTAAAACATACTTACAACACAATAGAATTGAGATTAATGATCAAACAAAAACCCTCCTTGGGTTTGTTCTTGCTGCCGAACACCACAAGGACCCAAAAGAGACCAAAAACCTTACTTTGTTATTCCAATCTTGTTAAAACACTTACAATTAAACCCTTTCAACACTAATTACATTTAATTTGATCAAAACCCTTAAAAATCAAAATCTAAGAAAATCAAAAAATTAAAAAATCTTGATGCATGTGGTTATTTATTGTTAAGGATGATTAGGTTTTAGTTTGTTATTGATTTGGAATAGATTAGGACAGATTTTTGATAAAGAATTTGAAGGATTGAGTAGGTGATGTGGTTTAGTTCCTTTATCTCTGTACGACCACAAGAGAAGGGAGAAAAGAAACCAATTTTTTTTTAAGTGTGTACTATGTGTTTTTAATAAAAGGTTGTGTTATATATATGGTTAAGAGGGTAAGGGGGTGTTTGGTTTCTAGTTTTGATGAAGCCTAAAACAATTAAAGAGGTTGTTTGGTTTATATGTTATGTTTATAAATTTTATTTTTATTTTTCTAAAACATTTATACAACAATATTTGTTTTTAAAACACGTAGTTAAAATAATAAAAAGACATTAAGAACCTCTATATTTACGCGGTGTTGGCCAAATGCGAGGATAAAAATCGAAAAGTATTAAAATGAAAAATAATTAAGCTCTCGAAGCTAAAATAAAGAGCAATTAATGATTCTCAAACGTAAAAAAGGATAAATATTCAAGCTACGCTTCGCAACTAGCTAAAACACGAATTTCAATAAAAACGGCTAAAAACAAATAAAAATTTCTTTAAAATTTTGAAATGGAATCTCTAGAGCCGGTAAAATATTTACACGTAAAATACGAGATGCTACAGTCTTCCACCTAAGAAGCGGCCATTCCGGTGCCTACTATTGACTATCTCCACAAGAGTTTGCGACGGTTTTTTTGATACACATCAGAAAAATCCATTAACAAATTACTGTAGTCGAAAGGGACGTTTCATAGCCCAAAGAATGATTCTTCGGACAACACACGCTATGTCGAATACCATGAGCCCGACTCATTCAAAATTCGTCACTTCATAAAGAGTCGTACTCATCCATGTAGTGAAGAATTATGAACTTAGGTTCCGTTTATAATTGCCTAATTCAAATGAGTAGCTTCCAATTCATTTTAATAAGATGATTATAAATCATCTTACTTAAGTATGGCGGACAAAAAACAAAATATCACAACAAGATCAAATGCTACATTAAGTAAAAAGGAGTGTCTCCTTAGCGGCATGATTCTTCAAAATCATAAGAAGTAACGAGAAGAATAATAAGACGTTAGTCAATCACGTTCCAAAGGTATGTGACAAAAGACGGCATGATCCAAGGTGACAAGATAAAGTAGTACTCCCATCGAATGGAAGACTTTAAAACAATAGATTATGAAGCAATATATGCGATTCAAAAGCATAAGAAGAGTGTTCAAACTCGGAGTCGATCGAGAAAATAACTAGCGGAATTGACAAACTACCTCGAATTTCAATACCATCAAAAGGAAATAAAGTAAAGTCGCGTAAGTGTTTCGGAGATCGTCGCATCGCTCATAATATATTGTAGTAAACGAACTCATTAAGACGTACTATAGTACTATACACATATGTAAGTAATTATTATTACGTAGACGATTTCACACTTAGGCTTCGGTTAGCACTCGCATCAAGCCAAGATCAATTAAAAAGCATAGACAGTGATTCCACAACAGATGGGAAGGACGACCCCCTCCGATAACTAATCCCAATATACCCTGAGTAGCCCAACCACATCCAATTAAACTTTCAAAATCACCCCTAGCCATACAACCCCGGCACCCCGTAACCTTGAGAATAGTTAGACTTATACAAATCACTTCTATATAATTAGATAATGGTAAACCAGAAGATGAGCATAAGAGATTAAAAGAAGGTAGCTCATATACGTACGGGTAATCCTTACAAATGATACAGTATATGATGTTCACGTGAGAACACCGGAATAACAGGAAGTACACGATGTAAATCAGAGGGGTCAATCTATATATAACCAACCGATATAAGGTAAATAGTAAGGCGTCATAAAATAAACGTAAGAGAGCGAAGTCATAACTAAGTGTTATATGCTCATTATCCATGTAATATCAATAAGGATGCAAAAGAGAGCATATAAGTAACTTAGGAGCAAGCGTACGTGGATATCGGACAACGGTGAAAGACTCTTAAAATTTTTCGAAAAACAGTTATAGTTTAGGTTTTGAAAACGACCTAGTTCTCTATAACCAGTGCTCTGATACCATTCTGTAACACCCCTAAAAATCACAACGCAACGGATATACCACTTGGGGTCTACTTTCGTAGTATTCCTAAACACGAAGGTATAAAAAACGACCCTCAAACAGAGGACTTTTAATAAAATGTCACATTCGATTTAAGTAAATGAGAGTAAATTCAGGTCCCAATAATTTCCTATTTAACAAAAGTTACAAGATTTAAACATGACTCCTTTGTATATTTAAAGAAAAATGATTATCTAATGTGAAGAAAAACTAAGCCTTTAAAGTTTTGATATCCGCGCATCCAAATGCTCCCAATGCTCAGCTATCAAGATAATAACCTAAGAAAATACATGCAAAACGTCAACAATAATGTTGAGTGAATTCATAGGTTTAAGTAAAAGCAGTATTGAAATAATTTAAGAAATATTTCAGTAAGAAAAAGAAGCGTTACAACATTTAAAAGTATTAGTTCCGAAATCCAAGTAATGATTCAATAAATCGAGTAATGTTCAGTAGTTGACTACAAGACTTAAGTAATATACACAAGAGAAACAAATTTGTTCATGAATTTAAGCAAGAAATGCATGCTGATTTAAAGTACGTTGAATCCCTTGAAAATGAAATTGACGAACTTGAATCTGATAAAGCAGAATTTTCAAACATGTATGATATACTTTTGCAAGAATGTGTGTCTATAAAATTAATTGTTCTTATTTGCATTTGTTATCTGATTTAGATGCTCACACTAAATGCAATGCTTATATCTTCATAAAGTGAAAGAATGTGAATGTCTTGCACAAAAGCTTTCGAAACAAACTGAAACTGTTAGTAAAAAGTTTATACTAAGCTTTTTCAAAGTTTTGCTAAATTTGAAAAACACTTGATTACTCTTGAACTTGCTTTACAACAATGTCAAGAACAAATGAAAAATGACACAGTTTGCTAAGAAAAGGCATCAAATGTATTTCTAAAAGAACGTGAACAATATTTTAAAATACAAGATTTGAAAGCTCAACTACAAGACAAGAACATTCCCATAAGTGAGTTAAAGAAACTCATTGAGAAATGCAAAGGAAAATATGTGGAAACTAAGTTTGATAAACCATCTGTTGTTTGACAACCAAATGCTCAAAGGATTCTAAAATCAACACCCCATTAGTTTAGGAAACCGGCTCCTTTCAATTCCCTCCCTCCCGCCCCCCCCATTTGGGGGGGGAGGGGGGGGGGGGGGGGGGGGGGGGTTTGGGGGGGAGGGGGGGGGGGGGGGGGGGGGGGGGGGGGGGGGGGGGGGGGGGGGGGGGGGGGGGGGCGACCCCTCCTCCCCTCCCCCCCCCTTCTCCCTTCCCCCGACTCTCTTGAGAGGAAAAGTTTTTCAAAGACAAAGTCGGTTCTCAAAACAAATGTGTCAGAGGGTTTATCAAAACCAGTCACTACACATATTTTACCTCAAACAGCAAGGCAAGCTGTAAGAAACACAAATGTGTTGGGATTCTTAATTTGATGAGACAAAATGAAGACGAATGAAATAAGAGGGACTAATCTGGGACTAATTCAACATTATGGGAAGTTACAAGATAAATATCATTAATGTGGTTTTTAATGATAAGCATTAATGTTGATAAATATCATTAATGTGGTTTAAATACTAATTAATGTTGATAAGTGTCAATTAAGTTTTCCTTTGTAACGTCTTATGACCCCCTAATAAAGAATCATAAGGCGTTATTTTAGATATCCATCATACATAGAACTCTCCCAATGAGAGTCTAGTTAGTTAGTTTAGTAGTACACCATAATTATTGTGAGCTCCATGTTACTAGGTATGGGTAAATAGAAATCGTTTGAATGAAAAACCTTGTTTGATAATATTGCTTTCTTATTATTCCGCTGCGTGTTCAATATTATCTGTAAAATGATCCTAGATGGGCTAAACGATTTTCAACATGTGGTATCAGAGCCATGGGGCTCTTGATCTAGGATCTACAAGGTTTTTGAAGAAACCCTAAAACCCTAATTTTCAAGAAATCGATTTGTGGTTAAAGTTTTATGGGGTTTTTGAGTTAATTGATATAACAATATTTATAATTGTCCTCTCTACCTTAATTGGTATGCAATACAATTGTAAATCATTGTTACTATCAAGGGTTTCTATGAAGAATGAAGGCACTGCTCAAGTTCATGAAGGTACTGCTCGAAGGTACTGTTCGAAGGTACTTCTCATTCATTATTCAAGGTACTTCTCTCTATATTAAAGTACTGCTCGCTGAAAAATGAAAGTACCGCTGAAAAGATCAAAGTACCGCTAGTGTTTGTGAAAGTACCGCTAGTGTTATCCGATATCTTAGAACGTACTGCTTGCTTTATCAGATATCGGGTAATACATGAACTTTTTAGTTTATCTTGATGATGATTTAGTACACTCGAATAGAACTTCATTTTTACACAATAGTTTATTCTTAAATTATCTTATGGCTCGATTTGGAGATTTATTTCAGAGGTGAATATGAAGAAACTCAAATATTGCTTTATTTGATGTCGTAAGTTAGTTTCACAGGTGCGGTCTTACATATCTTAAAGTTGTGGTTGAGCTTTAAGAAACTTGTTCGTCGCGTACAATTTTGGGGTGTGCCGAAGACTTGATGAATCTAGCAAGGGTGTTGATTTTTCTTATGGTGCTTAATGCTCACACTTGCTATCACTTTAAGGAGTTACGTATATTAGTGCTCATGTCTCATATAGAAGAGGATTTCTCGTCAGAGTTGCGGTCTAGCTTATATCATAGAATTTACTTATAAGTTCGACGTCACGGGATAGTGCAAGACATAAGACACAAGTTTGGGAAATTCAACTTCTTCAACAAATTTGTTATACTCAGTTTTCTTCATCAGTAATCATTACATAGAGCCTACAGAGTTCGAGATTCAAGAGATGGTAAACATATGGGTTTCAGGGGAAGCTTATTGTTTAATTGTTTAACCATCTACATGTACCACTTGAGGGGAAGCGTTCACAAGTTGCGTATCTACACAAGACCCCTATTGGATGATTACAAAAAGGGGAAGAAGATTCATGATATTTGCAGCTCATTATTATGTGTGGTGGCATGATCATAAGTTAAGGGGAAGCTATCTACAAAGGAAGATTTTGTTTCATTCAGGGAGATGATTACATCTCAACTTCAGGGGAAGCTTTGGCTTTATGATGAAGTTCGTACACGATTTTTTTTGTTTTGTCTTCATCAAATAGGGGAAGATTGTTGGGATTCTTAATTTGATGAGACAAAATGAAGACGAATGAAATAAGAGGGACTAATCTGGGACTAATTCAACATTATGGGAAGTTACAAGATAAATATCATTAATGTGGTTTTTAATGATAAGCATTAATGTTGATAAATATCATTAATGTGGTTTAAATACTAATTAATGTTGATAAGTGTCAATTAAGTTTTCCTTTGTAACGTCTTATGATCTCTCCCTATATAAAGAGATCATAGGCGTGTAGTTTTAGATATCCATCATACATAGAACTCTCCCAATGAGAGTCTAGTTAGTTAGTTAGTTAGTACACCATAATTAGTTGGTGTAGCCCCATGTTATAGGTTGGGGTAAATAGAAATCGTTTGAATGAAAAACCTTGTTTGATAATATTGCTTTCTTATTATTCCGCTGCGTGTTCAATATTATCTGTAAAATGATCCTAGATGGGCTAAACGATTTTCAACAAAATGTAATTAAACCAGGCATGTATCAAATTGAAACTAGGACAACACAAACTAGAGCACCACAGTTGCCTCAGACTTCTAGGAATACTAACCCTCGCGTGTCTACCTCTACAGAAGTAATTCACAAAACTAATGTTAGTAGACCACAACTTAGGAGCACTCAAATGAAAGATAAGGTCATGCCAAACAATAGTCAAGTGAAGTTTAAGAAGACTGATGTAGAAGACCACCATAGGATTTCTAGTATTTCTAATAAAACAAAGTCTGTAACTACGTGTAATGATAGTTTAAAATCCAGAACTTCGAATGTTAATGCTGTTTGTGCTACTTGTGGAAAATATGTGTTTAATTCGAATCATTATGCTTGTGTTTCTAAATTTTTGAATGACATAAATGCTAGAACTAAGAAGACTAAAGTAGTGCCTATTAGTACTAGACAACCCAAAAGTCAACCGAAGAAATCTGTTGCAACACCCCCTAAGAAAACAGTTGCATCAGAATCCACTATCTAGAAATCCAAGAGTTACTATAGGATGTTGTATGAGAAAACTAGTAAGGCAAGAAAATGGTAGATAGAGTAAAAATGCCCCCTCAGAATATAAATAGGTTCCTAAGACAAAAACGAAATGGGTGCCTAAAACTAAGAATGACAATGTGAAAAAGAGAGTTAGTTTTGCAATAAAGAATGTATCTAGGATAACTAATGTCTTGAAACTTACAAATTCTTTAGGATTTATTTTGTCAAATGTTCCATCGTCCTTTAGTTCTCTTGCATATTGTTCAACTCATCCTATTCATTGTTGACTCTAGATGCACAAAACACATGACGGGCAATCTAACGCTGCTGTGCAATTTTGTTGAAAAATATTTGGGTACCGTTCGTTTTGGCAATGATCAATTTGCTTCAATTCTTGGTTATGGAGATTTAGTTTAAGGAAATATCACGATCAATAGGGTTTATTATGTCGAAGTCCTCAATCGCAATCTCTTCTCGGTTGGTTAATTTTGTGATGCGGATTTGGAGGTTGCTTTCCAGAAATCTACGTGTTTCGTTAGAGATCTTCAGGGAAACGATTTACTCACCGGTAACCATGGATCTGATCTCTATACAATTTCTATTTAAGAAATGACTTCACCAACTCCAATATGTCTCATGGCTAAAGCCTCACCAACTCAAGCATGGTTATGGCATCGAAGACTTGCTCATCTTAACTTCGACTACATCAACCTGCTTTCAAAGAATGTTGTCGTAATTGGTTTACCAAAACTAAAATATGTCAAGGATCAACTATGTTCCTCTTGTGAAGTGAGTAAAGCAAAAAGAAGTTCATTCAAGTCAAAGGTTGTTCCAAGTTCAAAGGGACGGCTAAATTTGCTTCATATGGACTTATGTGGTCCAATGCGGGTTGCTAACATAAATGGGAAAAATATATTCTAGTAATTGTAGACGACTACTCCAGATATACTTGGACTCTATTTCTAAGATCCAAGGATGAAACACCAGAAGTGTTAAAAGAGTTTCTCACAATGATTCAACAGAATCTTCAAGCCTTAGTAATTTCTATTCGAACTGACAGAGGCACAGAGTTCTTAAACAAGACACTCCATGCATTCTTCAAAGAAGAAGGAATTGAGCATCAAACTTCCACTCCTTATACACCTGAACAAAACGGTGTTGTCGAAAGACGAAACCGTACTCTGGTTGAGGCTGCTCAAACGATGCTTTCAGCTTCTAAACTTCCTTTGTTCTTTAGGGCTGATGCAATTGCAACCGCATACTCAAAACAGATCTATAATCATCCCAACACATAAGAAAATGGCATATCACATCATCAATGACAAGAAACCTTCAATTAAACACCTTCACATCTTTGGTTGCACTTGTTACCTAACCAGAGATGGTGAAAATTTGGATAAGATGAACAAAAAAGGGATCCGTGCATTTTGGTGGGATACTCCAATCAGTCAAAGGGATATCGCGTCTACAACAAGAGAACAAGATTGATAGTTGAATCCATCCATCTCAGATTTGATGAGATCAAAGAGATGTTTGAGACGTCTGTTGCTAATGACACTTTAGGCCTCATTTCTCAACGACAAAAGGCGTCAGATTATGACAAATCTGACCCCGTCCCTCAACTAGAAAATGTTTCTCCTTCAGCAGATACAACAGCTCCATCACAACAAGAGTTGGATCTTCTTTTTGGTCCTTTGTACGATGAATTTTTCAATATGGGTACATCACGTGTCAACAAGTCTTCTTCTCCCACCGACAATTCTATCCAACAAGACACACTACCTTCAACGAATATTCACTCTACATCAGAACCATCAACTCCTACAAATGTTCATGCTGAGGAAAACAACGATGATCAAGCAGAATTTACCAATCCATTCTGTACACCGGTACAAGAAGTTGCTGAGTCTTCCTCACGTAATATTGGTAATTCAAATATGCATACGTTCAATCAACCTCAAGATTCCGAATACCGATGGACTAAAGATCACCCGTTAACTCAAGTTCATAGAAATCTATCCAAGCCAGTCCAAACAAGACAACAACTTGCAACCGATCCTGAAATGTGTATGTTCGCACACACCATGAGTACAGCTGAACCGAAAACATTAAGGAAGCAATGACTGATTCTACATGGATGGAAGCAATGCAGGAAGAGCTTCATCAGTTTGACAAACTCCAAGTCTGGGAACTCGTTGACAAACCTTTTGGCAAGAACGTAATCAAGTTAAGTGGTTATGGAAGAACAAAAAGGATGAAGACCAAACTGTAATTCGCAACAAAGCACGACTTGTAGCTAAAGGTTATGCTCAGGAAGAGGGTATTGATTTCGAAGAATCATTTGCTCCAGTTGCTCGCATGGAAGCTGTTCGGATTTTCTTCGCATATGTTGCACACAAGTCTTTTCCAATTTATCAAATGGACGTGAAAACGGCATTTCTTAATGGTTCATTGAAGGAAGAGGTTTATGTTGCACAACCAGACGGGTTCGTTGATCCTGATCATCCAGAAAAGGTTTACCGTCTAAGGAAAGCTCTATATGGATTGAAACAAGCTCCAAAAGCATGGTATGATAAACTCTCAAATTTCCTGATGTCCAAAGGTTTTACTAAAGGTACAATTGACCCGACTCTATTCACGATAAAATACGGGGAGGATATTCTACTTGTGCAAATTTACGTTGATGACATCATTTTTGGGTCTACAAACCCTAAATTTTCTAAACGATTTGAAAAATTAATGCACAGTAGATTTGAGATGTCCTTAATGGGGGAAATAAAATTCTTTTTAGGACTTCAAATCCACCAATCCCCACACGGTATCTTTATCAATCAGGACAAGTACGCTTTAGAGATACTTAAAAAACATAGTGTGGAAAAAGGACAAAGCATTGGTACACCAATGGCTACGAAACCTAAATTAGATGCAGACTTGAGTGGTGAACCCGTAGACCAAACTGACTACCATAGTAAAATTCGGTCACTCATGTATCTAACATCTAGTAGACCAGACATAGTGCAAGCAGTATGTTATTTTGCAAGATATCAAGCAAGACCGACTGAAAAACACCTCAAAGAGGTTAAAAGGATCTTTTGATACTTAATGGGTACCATTAACATGGGACTCTGGTATCCGAAGGATTCTAGCTTTGAACTAACAGCTTTTTCAGATGCCGACCACGCCGGATGCATTGATACCCGCAAAAGCACTTCTGGAGGAATACAATTCCTAGGTGATAAGTTAGTCAGCTGGATGTCAAAAAAGCAGGATTGCACTGCAATGTCATCAGTAGAGGCTGGGTACGTGGCGGTATCTGCAAGTTGTGCTCAAGTAATGTGGATGAGGACACAACTTAAAGATTATGGCTTCAACTACAACAAAATACCGTTGTATTGCGACTCTCAGTCAGCCATAGCAATCTCATGCAACCCCGTGCTACACTCCCGTACCAAGCACATCCATACTAGTTATCATTTCATCAAGGAACAGGTTAAAAATGGTATAATCGAACTGTACTTTGTCAGAACTGAATTCCAATTAGCTGATATGTTTACTAAAGCCTACACCGAAGATAGGTTTTAGTATCTTGTCAGACGAATTGGTATGAGATGTTTGACTCCAGCAGAACTGGAGGTTCTGACAAATGAATCTGCTTGATATTTCATCAAACATCAACATGTACATATTTTTGAAAAAAAGAAAATACAAAAATATAAAATTTCAAAAAGAAAAATACAAAAACATAAGATTTCAAAAAGAAAAATACAAAAATATAATATTTCAAAAAGAAAAATATAAAATCAAAAAATTAGAAAATGTTTCACAAAAATATTCTTCTCGACATGTCTCTTGGAATCGATAACATTTACGTACCAAGAAATGTTGATTAACATCGACACGGGCGTGTAAATGAAGTTCGAACAGGAGTTTCAAATGCTTTTAAAACATGTCATTTCTAATTTTCTTAATGACTTGTAATTGCTCTCAGATTGCAACTCGGACCCGAACGACGGTGTACGTTTCAATGCGCTTATCCTTAAAGTTAGAAGAGAAGTCTTCTAACATTTGGTTTTTCAAAAAGTTGAACATAATTTTTCAAGAATTTCTCAAATGGAACAATTTCTATAATCTTTCAAAAATGGTGTGTTCAAACACTCTATCCCTCATAAAGTTTTACACGACATTCTTCTACATTGGTGTCATTTCAATAATGAGTCAATGTTTGAGGGGGGTTTTTCAAAAAACAAAGTTTTAATGATTTTGGATACATCATCTCACGACAATTCTTATGTATTCAAAACATTATCAAGAATCGCTTAATAACAACTCTGTATTAATGATGACTACTCAATAGATTGTATGTCATACGATGATTAAGTGGTTGAGTACAATTTTTTAAGAATTTTTCAATGACAATTCATAATCTTTCAAAATTGTGTGCTCAACAATGCTAACCTCATTTTTATATCCTTTTACAATTGTATCATTTTTTTTTGGTCAAAACATATGTAAAATTTGCGGTGGAGCAAGTTCATATAATTCATGCTAATATGTTTTCTCCACGGAATTTTCATGACAAATTTTAATAACAAGGTATTTCAAAAACTAAGTGATATAGTATTTAAAATAAGGGGAGAAATGTAATTACAATGTGATCTTGAAAATAATAAGTGATCTTACCGACTCAAAGTGCTTGATACTCTTCGGAAAAGGTTTTATGGTTACGATCTCATACCCAACAACATCTTAATTCATGATGTAACATCGGAGAATTTTCGAAATTTTGAATGACGATTTCAATCTTTGACTTTTAGGGTCTGGCTTGACTTATAAGAACGATCATCTAAATCACGTTTTCAGATCGGGACTCATAAAGCCATTGATGTCGGATTGACATTCCTGACAACTTTTTAGTATGACTTTAACGAAAGTTACACTTTTGGTCCCTGTAAAATTTTACACAACTTACCCTAAACTATTAAAACTTATCATATTTTTTATAAGTTTTAATATATATATATATATATATAAGTTATATAATTATTTTTTCATTTTCACTCTCATATATACACACACACATATAAACACTTCATCACTTCTCTCTCTCTCATTATTTCCGGCAACCACCGGCCAACCGCCGGATTCCGGCCACCACCATGCCGCCGGCGCCGTTGGAAAACTTTTCCGGCGGACTCTAAAAATGCTCCTCGTGAGCCGATCTATCCAACCTGCTACTTCACTCTCCTCCACGCGCCGCACCACCTCCACTCCATCCTACCACAGCAGCCGCCACCGTCATCATCATCATCATAATATAACCATCACCACAGCCGAACCACCCACTCATCATCACTTCCACCGCGGCTCAACCACCACGAGGGTGTGTTTGGGTGGGGTTCAGCAGCTAGGCTGTGTTTGTTTGTTATAAACCACCGACGAGGGTGCGTTTTGTTTTGGGTTCACATCCACTAAGGGTGCGTTCAGGTTGGATTTTACACCACAAAAAGGGTGCTTTGGTTTTGTTATACTAGACATAGGGTGCGTTTGGCAGCCCCACACCACGAGGGTGTGTTTGGTTCGGTGGGCAGCCGCCACCATGGGGTGGGTCGGGGTGACAGTCACCGAAGAGGGAGTCGGGGTGGGTCTTGGTACAAAAAGGGGTGCGGCTGGTTGGCTTTTATAACCCGATTAGGGTGCGTTTGGCTCGGCAGAAAAACCAACCAGGGTGCGTTGGTTTAGGTTATAAAGAAAAGGGTGCGGGTGGGTTTGGTTGTTAACTAAGGGTGCGTTCGGGTTGGGTCTATCATCACAAGGGCGTCGAGTTTGGTTTAGCACCGACGAGGGTGCGTTTGGGGTCCGGGTCAGCAGCAAGAAAGACTGCGTTTGGTTTATAGATGCACCAAGGGGTGCGTCGGTTTCGGGACAGCCACCACGAGGGTGGGTTTGGTTCGGGTTTGGCTGTCATTAACAGCCGGGGAGGGTGTCGGGATTTGGCCGCGAAAACAGCCGGGTATAGCCGGGTTGCGTGGGTTTGGGTTTGCGTTTGGTTTGCATCAAAAAGGGGTGTATGGGTAGGGGCGTTTGTTAGGTTGGCTGTCGGGACAACCGGGGTACGTTTGGTTTCGTGGTTTATCACCACACGGGGTGCGTCGGGATTGTGGGTTTATGACAGCCCCAAAGAGGGTGCGTTGGTTTGTGATAGAAGCAGTTTAGGGTGTGTTTGGTTTAGACAGAAACGCCAAGGGGTGCGTTTGGCTGTCAAAACAGCCCAAGGGTGCGTTTGGCTTAACAGCCACGCACAAGGGTGCGTTTGGCTGTCCATCAGCCGGGTCGGGTGCGTGTGTTTGGCTGCGAAACAGCCGGGGACAGCCGGGGCGTCGGGTTGTTTGGTCGGGTTTGGTTTGCAACGGAAATGGGTGCGTTTGTTATTGTGACACCGAAACGCGTGCGTTTGATTGTGTTGACACCGAAAAAGGGTGCGTTTAATTTAAAAGTATTCGATTATTTCGTTTATATTATAGATAAAATATATATGTGATGAAATCTGTTTAAACTTGCGGCGTCTAGGTAAAATATGATATTAATATTTAAAACGGGATTAATATTAATGTATAAGCGATACTAGATATAGTTTAGACGAGGTTTGAACTAAAAACGGACTTTGGCGCGTTTTGTAACGAATAATTAATAGCAGAAAACGGAACATGGGATTCGGGATTCGAGACTTTGAAAAGTCAGACTTTGGTTTACAAAATATAACAAATTATATTTTGACGGACGTTTAGACATAAAACGGGACTTGTAACTCCCAATAACGAAGAAACTGGAGTGAAATCGGAATATACACTTTAATAGAAAATAAGTTATTTTTAATATATATTAAATCTGGCAGATTATTAATTAAACGATTTGAGCACTTTCGAGTCCGTTTCAGCCTTCCGGCGAAACACGAAAGTTGTTCGTAATGACGTTTTACTTTGCCGCGAGGCTTATCAGTTTTAAAACTTGAGATATAGCGGGTCAAAAACTAAAGGTCAACGTAAAAGTCAACGAATATTTTAATTAATATTAATACATTATGATATAAAGTCAGTTAATATATTATTTCAATTAATAGTTTTAAGATCATTGTTTGGTTCTAAAAACGGGGAGTCTAAAAATAGTAACTTTCTGTAAATATTGAGATAAGTTAGGATTGGACGAAAAATAGTATATATACATATAATATACTAAGGATTAAGGTTTAAAGACGCGCAAGTGGATTTCTCATCACATGTATATATGTATGTATACATATTAAAATATGTATGATTTTCGTCGTTACGATGTACGCATCGTTGATCGTATTTAATACGTGTATTATAATAGAGCGACATAATTATAGGGTCGTGGCCGAGATCGTTGCAGATTCGGTTGTGATTTATTTGGATTATTTGATCGTGGTCTTTGATCAAGGTGAGTTTATAGCTCCCCTGTTTTTACTCGTTTTACATATATTTGGGGTGAGAACATGCTTGTTTGCAAATGCATTTACATGATTGATTACAAATTGGTTTACATACTTATTTGCATAGCTCGCTATGGGATACATTATTTGACTTCATTTTTGGTCACAAATGCATACTTTACTTTTGAAATGATTGTCGGATTACGATTTGATTGGCGCCTGCGGGGCCAACAATCATTACTGCCCGGGTGTTCTTGGAGGGAACACCCATGAGGGGAACACATTATTTTAAATCACTGCCCGAATTGGGTACATACAAGTCTACGTCACAGCGTCATGAACTGTAAATCACTTGGAGGGTGAGCGCGAATGTTATGAAATAGATCTATTAGGGTGTGGATCCCTGTTCGGGTGATTAAGCTATCGCCGGTAACGAACATTATAGCGTGATGTCCACGCGAATGATATAAAATAGATCTATTCGGGATTGACAACCCCCGTTCGGGTGACTAGCTATCACTGGGAACGAACGTTATAACATGTCGGATCACGTTGGGACTACAGGGCCCCCAACATATACATACTTGAAACATTTTGGTGACATAAAATGTGTCGTGCATTCTTTATAAAATCTTTGGGATAAGATTGGTACTTTTGGTGACATTAAATTGGTCATGCATTCTTTATAAAATCTTTGGGATAATATTGGTACTTTTGGTGACATAAAATGGGTCGTGCATATTTTATAAACATTTTACATGGTACTGTGATGACACAGTGAATAAATACATTCAGTTGAAACTTACATTCATACTTAAACTAACCTATGAACTCACCAACTTTAATGTTGACACTTTTAAGCATGTTTTTCTCAGGTGAATTAGATGCTTGGATTATTTGATGTGCATTGGAGTCTTTACATTCAAGTTTTTCATGGTGATGCAATTATGGGACAAATGTTATATTAAATTCATATTTTGATTGAATCAGCAATGTATTTTTTTTCAAACGACACCTAGAGGTCGTTCTCTTGTATCTATTGCTGTGTATTATGAAGTAGCACCCCATGTGGTATTCCGCTGCGTTGTATATGATTTTTGGGGGTGTTACAGCGCTTTCTTAAGATAAAATAGATTTTGATTGCCAAGTGCTTGTTTGTGGGTGTCATCATAAAAAACTTGTGACTTTTTTAACATGTGCACTATTTGAGCATATTAACCAACTTTATATATATAATATTGTCTAGTTCTTTTATTTCCTTTTCTAAATCAATTTCTTGTCCATGTATTTACTTTCTTTTTCTTTGGATTCCATTTTAAAAGCATTGAAAGTTTTCAATAAAGATTCCTTTACCTTGATTTGATTAGAAAGATTATGTTCAGGTGAGTTAATTTGCTGCTTAAGTGCAAGTCTATCCCGAATCATATCATCCATTTGAGAATCAATTAACTTTTTACGACTACTTATATCAATATTAAGTCTTTGTTCAAAAGTTTTGACTCGTTCCTTATATCTATCAAGCTCAGCGGTTAAGGATTCATTCCATTTTTCCTGATTAGCCTTTTCCCTATTAGTTACATGATTAATCATTTGTTCAGACATTTGTTTAATCACAAATAGTATCATTGAATCTTGTTGTACAAACGAGTTAGTATCTTGAATAGATACGTGTTGTGTTTCTTGCAGTTTTTGAGAGTACCGAATGATATTACTATCACTTGTTATCTTATTATCTGGATAATCATCAACAGGTGTTTGTTCAAAATGTTGCATTGCTTGTACACTTTGATTTTCCAAATCATTTTGATAAGTTTCAAAATTTGGTACCTCAGAGAGAACGTCTAAATCCCAGTTTAAGAGATTGGCCATCAGAACCGCTTTAGCAGAAGAGATATCATTGCAGTCGGAATCATAGGCATCCAAATCATCAATTTGAAAAGTAGCATTGTGACTGATTGTTGGCTGAACATCATAACAATCTATAATTCCAGGATCTGCTAGAAAAGCCTGTTTCTCCTCATCTAATATTTGACCAGATTCATGTGCTTCAGCCATCATTGCCTTTTCCTTAAACCATGTTGCGTTCCTTGGCCTCTTAGCCAGAGCGCATTGCCTAGCCACGTGTCCTTTTCCTTGACAATTATAGAATTTAACAACCCTTGCCTGTCTACCTGCATTGTTTGCCCCTAAACTTGTAGCATTTACCTTATTTCCTACACCAGAATAACTCTGCACTTGCCTCCCTTGAACTTGTTGCATAGTGACTTTGCCATCTTAAATAGTGGCTTGATTTCTCGAATTATAGGAAGTTCTAAGTTGATTGTTGGTTGAAGGAAAGCGTGAGACAGCTACAGTGACATAAATGCCATTACTTTGTTGAGACAAGCAATTAGTTCATCTCCTTAATTAAATACAGGAACAGCAAGACCTAAGTCTAATTATGGAAACTCAGACATTGGTTGAGTTGAAATTGGAGGTGAATATATGGTATTTTGAGGAACAGATGATATTTGATGACTCATTTGAGACTAGTATTGATGTGATGGTGGAATTGATGATGTTAAATGACTGATTTGTGGTTGTGGAAGATGAGGTGCTGCATACGTTGGTGTGTATGATTAAGATGAGTGAACTTGTTGAAAAATTGTTAATGTTTGTTGAGGATACTATGGAGAAGTGTATTTAGAATGATAGTTGTTAAGGTAAGACGGTGTTTGATTGTAGTTAGCAACTAAGGCAAGTGGATCTTGGTATCGTTCATGCAATAAGCGGGTTTCATTTGCATGTGCCTCATGTTGTTGAAGATATGAATACAGTTGATCATAATTGGTTGTATGCAAATCTCTAGCCAGCTTCACATCTCTAGCCAGCTTCACATCCATCACAAATTTGCTTCACATCCATCACAAATTTGCAAATCTCTATTCAGAAACTTAGTACTCACTTGAACTTGTCTCACTCTCATGTTGATGATGTGCATGTCATTGATGAGTTGAGAGAATCTCCAATAGTACTAATACGGTGTTTCACCCTTCACATGAGTAAACTTATTAAACTCTTCATATAATTTACACTCTCATTCTTGTAATGACAATGATGTGCCTTGCATTAGAA
>BQNB010091495.1:0-26864 GCA_026074375.1 Tanacetum coccineum
AATTGTAATTTTTTGGTCTAATTAAGCACACACACTCAGCCAAAGGTGGCTGAGTGCTTGTGACCCATACCACACCCAAACTCACCCATTTTACAGCTATACCAAACACCCCCTTAAGTAAGTGAAAATCGATTCTTAACTTAATTTTACTTAAAACTACTAATGCAGATTAAGATTAGTGACAGCAGGGTAATAAAGAAACAAGCAAACTCAATTTTTTTCAGGATTAACAAAGAATTTAAAAGACGAATAATATTGAAAATCACAAGAAACTTAACATCAACTTCAAAACTTGAATTAAACTTTTAAAACAGTAACATTACACTTAAAAAGCAAGCTGGAAACTTAAATTACAAGTTAATTAAAAATTAAATAAGAAAAGCTAATTAAAAACTAAGGTGTGGTTCGGCTTGTGTTTTCTTGAATTTATATAAGCCTCAAGGTCTTCACAGCTTCTTTCTTTGTGTTTCTTGTGTGAGTTGAAGGCTCAGCATCAATTCCCAGCCATTGATGAAGTTTTGTGCTTCTTTAAACATAATCTCGGCCATAGATTTTTCTTGGGTTATGGGGGATTGCCAGCGTGGCATCGAAATAGGTTAGTGGGAGGTGGGAATGAAAGAAACTGGGTAAACGATGGGTTGGGTAAAAGGGTTAGGCCGGTATCGTGTGATGGTGGTGTTTTTGAGGAGATGGCGGGAAAGGGAGTTAGGGAAGAGCGGGGATTGGGTTAGCAGGTTTAAAAGTTTCGACATAGCCAAAAAGAACCCCTTAATTTTCAGCTCTTATCCATTTCTTTTGTTTACTCTTTTATTAGTTATAAAGAAGTTTTAAAGTAAACAGAAATGGCCCTTGTGTTTTATATCAAAAAGAGTCAAAGAAAGAATGGTGTATTGGCAGAACTGGCCCTTAGCCTTTTAAAGGGAAAAACAGTTTGGAAAATTGCAAAATCAGTCCCTAACTTTGTTTAAACCATTTTTCTTTATAAAACATGTTTTTTAAAAATTACATTTTAAGTCCTTATGTTTTATAAAAATTGTTTTTGGGCCAGTATTGGGCTTGGGTTTGTGTATTGGGCCCAATTGGGTTTATTTGGGCCCAATAAGGTTTGTGGGCTTGTATTGGGCTAATGTATTGGCCCAACTGGGTGTTCAGGCCTTGAGTTATGTTGTTGAGCCCCAACTTGGTTGTCTTGGCCCAAAGGGTTTGTGGCTTTATTGGCCCTATTATTTGTGACTGGGCCCAATAAGGTTAGAGCTTATTTATTTGGCTTTTTAAGGCCCAATAAGGTTTGTGTGTTTTTTGGAGATACAATCTGAGATTCCTGGCTTGTCAAATGGCAGGATCCGGAGCCTTCAAAGTCTTCAAAGTCTCTCGTCAATTGCACACAAATGGCTGTTTGTCATTTGATTGAGGGCGCCATTTTGGTCTTCACAGTCTTCATCAATATACTATTGGGTCGTTCCCGCCCATCAATGTTAGAGATTGCATCCAATCGTATTCTTCAATACGCTCCTGTTTGACTGTTAAGTTTGTGATTGACTTGGACTTTTTCTGGTCTTTTGGCTTGCTTTGGCTTTTGTCCTTCACAGCTTTTCATTCCCGATCCTGTTTTGGTCGTTTTGGCTTTGATTTTGACGTCCTTTTCTTGGTTACTGTGTCCTGCAACAAGACAAATGTAAAATAAGACAAATCTTTGGCATTTTTTGTCTGTTTTGGGTCATTTAATTCTCCGTTTTTAATGAAAAAGGTAGTGTATTTAAGTAACACATACAGTGATGAACTATGTGAGGGTATAAAAATAGTCATAGAAATGAGAAGAATTTTGAGGTTGAGGGTGATGATTATATGGTGGAAGAGGTGAAGTGTTTTATATAATGGTTCTTGGATTATATGGAAGTTGTGATATATCCTAAGGTTTAAAATTTCACATAGGATCATATAGCATGATTATAAGATAAAGTTAAAACAAGAAAATTCAAATTTTGGCGCCTAACCTGGGTTTCCCACGGATCCACCATAACCACGCACGGATCTCAGATTAAGGAGATTCGTGGATCCGTAAGGGCCTGAAAAATGCTAGCAACCATTTTGCTGCCAAAAACCAAGACTACATAGCATGCAATCATCTAAAAATACAGGTTTAGATATCTCCCACCGCATAATATGCCTTAACCATTTTAATAATCCTATAAGTCAAGTACTTACTATTACAAGCACATATTATGAGTTGAAAGCAAATAGATTAAGGATCACATTGGGTGAGTTATTCATCATCACTTGATGTTCCAGAATCACTATAGTAAGTGATCATCAATAGTCTCTATAGTGCCACCACACATAGGAACAAGCAAATATTTTGGATTCAAGAGGTAATTGCATCATGAGATATCGAGAACACACAGTAGAACATCCGTATTGGCAGAGGAGTATTGGTAGATTTCGAATGGTCAGATATTCATTTGGATCATGAAGTAATCTAGATTGATAGTTTGACTTGTCCTCTAAAGACATATAAAGTGAAAAGTGAATGCGGAGAGATACGTAGAATTTTCTTTCAGCTTAAACATGTTTTTGTGTCAAAAGATTTTCTCGAATTTTCTAACTGATGCTTTAGTCGAGTTTTATGAATTTTTGTCTCTTACTTGAGGTGTATTTTTTGATGTTATCGTGAGTATTGATAATTTCACTCACAAATAGGATATTTGAATAATAAGGCCCTTGGGGGTTCTTGATTAATTTCTTAAGGAGACAAGAAGAGCTATCAATGGAGATAGAACATTGCCCAGAATGGAATCCTACGAGTTTGGCGAATATTCTAGAACGAAAACAATTTCAATTCCTGAAACCCAATTGAAACTGTGAGATCCACATTTCGTAATAAATTAACGCTATAGTAAATTCTAAGGACAAATCTAGACAAAGGAGGGTTCATCGAGATTGTATATTGAGTACAGACCCATGATAATTTAATTGTTGGTTTTTAATATTATATAACGTGAATAAGAATGAAAACACTAACTTCCTAGATAACAATGGAAAGCAAATTAGTTAACCATTCCCTATAATCTAGTCTAAATCAAGCATAAAATATAAGAAAATTTTGAAACCCCTAAATTATTTGGTTTAGTGCAAAATCGAAACCCTAGACTCAGAATTAAGAAGAAAATAAGATGAAATCACTTACAATTTTTGTTTAGTAATGATGATTTGTTGTTGATCTTTGTGTTTATCTTCCAATTGCTGAAATTTGATGATTTGGATAGGTTTATTATTTGTCGTTTTAAGGGGTTTTGGATTAGGAATTGATGGTCCCAATTGTTTAGAAACTTGATATGTACCGCTATTTCTGACACACAATATCTAAGTGCGGAACTACCAAAACGTAATGGGATCTCCCCTATGGTGGATTCGTAGATCCGTTAGGGTGCAAAAACAAACAGAGTACATTTTAGCCAAATAGTAGTGTGATATTTTATTTTGGCAATTGGAGTAATCTTATATATGTAAATAGTGCGTAGTGTTTAAGTTTTTGAATTCGACTCCAAGTTTTGAGCATCAACGAGAAATTGTCGTGAAAATCCCAATGGAATTTCAACAATGACGATCCTACTTGAGTGTATTAGCTTTAGCACAATTTTTGACCATTGCTAAAAACACAAGCATTATGTAAACATTTAGAACTAATAAAACATCATCAACACTAGCGGGAGTTGTAAATCGATGATTATTCTTAATCGTCTTTTTAATCGATTTCGTATTTCATTTGATACCTCAAATGTGTGTACAGTAGATTTAGAAATATATCTATGGTCATTTAATTGATATTTTCATGAGCTAATAAAAGTCTAATCGCGATTAGTTCATAGATGTCGAAATTTGTAATTGGAACTTACAATAGGAATTAACGATCATTTGAATATGGATTTATTTCTTCATAAATGTCCGCGTACGATCATTTTGGGAGGATTTAGGTCACTTTCGATGATGATTTCCATCATTCTTAATCCTAGATCTAAATAATTAAATAATTACAAGTTTTAAGGGCGTAGTTAATATATCGCTAAGGTATCGTCCGGATGCAAATTGCTTATTAGAAAGTTCGTTTTTGGACGTTGCACAAGGAATGGTGACGGATACTATAATTGTTTGGTCCTATAGTGTTGAACGAGTTTTTAGGTAAAGTCCGACTGAAGCCTATCATTGTCGCACACATGATAAATCATCGTCAAGTCGTATGCTACGATGAGAGCTTGTTTCATCTATAGTGCTTGTTGACATGCCTTTTCGACGGACACGTATTCGGCTTCAGTTGTGGAGATAACAAGGGTCGTTTGTTTATTAGAGAACCAAGATGTTAGACAACATCCCATGAAACGTACAACTCCCTATCTCTTTCCGAGCAACGTAGTCATCCCTGTGGTCAGAGTCGGCGTAAACTATAGTTAAACCATTTGTGGTTTGTTTTATTAAGGATATTTCTAAATATACGATTAACATAATTAAACATAATATCGGGCCTACTTGCAGTTAAATAAAGTTAACTGCCAATCATACCTTGATATTAGTGCTATCCACCAGAGGCCGACTTCGCGTCCTTAGTGAGCTTGATCTCTTTCGACATGCATCTTATTTTTGGAATCTTCCAACCCGAACTTCTTTAACATCTCCTTGATGTACTTGGATTGATTGAAAAATATCCCATCTTCCATTTGTTTTATTTGAAGACCCAAGAAGAAGTTCAACTCCCCCACCATACTCATCTCAAACTCGTCGTGCATGATTTTTGCGAAATCGTCACACAAGTTTTGACACGTGGATCCAAATATAATGTCATCGACATATATTTGAACAATGATAAGATGTGATTTTGATTTCTTAGTATTATCGACCATTCCCATGGAATACTCGTGTTTTAGCAAAAATCTTTAGTCTTCATACAAGCTTAGGATTTTGCTTAAAAAGACTAGCAAATCCTTTTTAGTTTATAAACAAAATGTGGTTTTCAAAAAATCATAAAACGTGGAGGTTACAACTAAACCTCTGAAGTTTATAAACCCTTAGAAAAGTATTTTTCAATACATTGATACAATTAAAATCGTGTACACAAGCAATAGCAAAGAGTAGTTGATGACTCCATCTAGCGACCAAGGCATAATGTTTCATTGTAATCTATACTTCTATTGATTATATCCACTGTGCTACTACTTAGCCTTATTCCAGCCACAAGAACATTTTCACTCAACTAATCCTATATACCCATTTTGTTCCAAGAATTGATTGATTTCTTAGTAGAGCACTAATTCCAAACATCGTTACTATAAATTATTACATCCTCGTACATAGCTAACAAACCTCAACGTTCTCTCCTAAATGCCTCATTGACATTCTTAGGTTCTATGGTCGAGATGAAACAAAAAAATACGTTGATTTTGGGCTTGTGATCTTAATGTTCTTTAATTAAGATTTCTTATGACTTGTTCTAATGGGTGATTTTTAAACTCCTTAATGTTAATGACTTCTTCAACTTCTATGGACTCATCGTCAATATTATTATTGTTTACTACTTTAGTATTATTTCAATACTCTCTTCAACCAACATCATCACACCAATGGTGATCATTTGTAGAAGATGACTTTCATAGAATGTCACGTTGAGTGATTCTTTGACTTTCATGGTGTGTTTATTTAAGATAATGTAAGCTTTGCTATTTTGTGAATATCCAAGAAAAACACTTTCGTATGACTTTGGGTCAAACTTGGTTAAATAGTCTTTAGTATTTAATATGAAGCACTTGCTTCCAAATACTTTGAAATATTCTAAAGAATGTTTCCTACCATCGAAATATTTCATAAGGGGTTGTTCCTAAATTGGTCGAAGTCAGTATTCAAATAAAGAATATAAGTTGAAGTGTCAACCGGCGTTGCACCAAAACTTTTCAGTAGGCTTGTTCATATTTAACATATGTCCTAGATATTTTTGTAGTTGTAATATAACTACACGATCTTCTCTTTCAATACGCTATGCCAGAAGTTTATGAGTATTCCTTATGCATCACAAAAAGCTCTGAATTGTACATCGTTATCAAATTCTCGACCATGATCCGTTCTAATAGCAACTATAGAACATCCTAATTGGTTTTCAAAAATTTTGTCCAAGTATGTCTTGAATAATCATCTACTATTACTAAAGTATATAAATTACCTCCGTAACTCTTAGTAGCAGATGGACCAAATAAGTCCATATGTAAAAGTTCTAAGCATCTATTGGTAGAAACCATATTTTTAGCCTTTATGACTTGCATTTTTTTGTTTCTATTTTGCAAGCACACAAGATGTTATCATACTTTAGCTTAGGTAATTCCTAACCAACTCTTTAGATGACAAAGATTGAGATTAAACCATATTTCGTGACCAAGTCTTCTATGGCATAAAGTAGAATTATCAACTACCATGGCGAGACATAATTTGTCTTGAGACTTATTTCCTAATTTCATGACATATAACTCATTTTTCCTAATTCCTTTACATATGATTTTATCATCCTTAATTATAGCACTACCATCTTTCATAAATATGACCTTACACTTATTATCACAAATTTGATCAACACTAAGTAAATTAAAGCTAATTATCTACTACGTGTTCTAGACTTTGATATAGTAAGAAGGTCGATAGAGACCGATACCTTTGCTATGAATCTTATCCTTTAATACTTCCAAAAACAACATTACCTCCATCGTATGCTTTGTAGGTTGAGAATAGACTTTTGTTATCAGTCATATGTTTGGTGCAACCGCTATCTTTAATCCATTCGTCCGGCTCCAAACACGTTCTCAAGCATACCTCATTTGACGATTGAGCCCTATGATGACAAGTGTCATGCGTGGTTTATGCCTCGACTTCAGTTTCGCTATCTGACTCTAAAACGTCCAACAAACGCCTTTGATCTATTGTTTCGTGAGCTTTGGGACAATCGTCAATAGATATTCAGATCACCGCCTCTAAGTCATTGTTTCCAATCACTTCTCTGGTGAAAAACTCCTTGCCTTTACTTACATCCCTTTGCCGGAATGACTTATTCTCTTTACGGGGTTGCCTAACAAACTTACCATTCCTTCTAAAGAACTTTTTAAAATTCCTTACAGCCATAACATATTCTTCGTCATCGCTTCCGGAAGTCGAAGTTTCATCATCACTAGACTTTTTCTTAGCTTTCTAGGCAATGGACTTGACCCTTTTCCTTTTTGCCTTTGTAAATTTTGGAATCCTTTTCCATGACTACTTCATGTACTTTGAGATTACCGATAAGCTCGTCTAGAGCTAGTGATGAACAAATCTTCAGATCTTCGAATCGCCGTGACCTTTGAGCTCTCCATTTAAGTAACCATAGAAACTTCCTAACATAGTTCTGGTAGAAAAAGACCTTCATCAAGAGCTTTTAGACTAGTAATAATAGTGTTAAATCTAGCAAATCCGCCATTAATAGATTCTCCTTCAAAGATAGTAAATTGTTCATATTGTTGAACAAAAAGATCAATTTTATATTCATTTTACTTGACGATTACCTTGATTGTTATTAACTAACGATTGCCAAATATCGTTTAAGGCCGTTTTAAACACATAAAAATTCTTATCATGTTTTCTTTTTAGTAAAAGTATTTATAAAGAACCATTTTAGCTTCATTATTTTTACAAGTCTCTTTTTAACTCTCGGTTTGTTTTTAAAAAGGGACTACTCTAAAATAATAGAGTGACCTTGTTTTTGTTGGGCAATCGGTGAAAATCACCATTCATAATATATGCCAAAGCTCTAAATCTTATGCGCTTTCACATAAGTTTCAAATCTGATTTTTCCAATATATAAAACAATCGATTCGAGAAGTGTGACTTTGCATAGATTGCCCTTCTAGAATATTTATCGGAATCCATAGATCGATTCGAGCTATTAATGTACATATACATTAAAGATCTTGGTTGACCTAGGCTTCTGATATCAATGTGGAATCTAGAGGGTTGAATAGTTTACCATTTTAAAAATTAAACTTAAATAGTCGGCTTATGTAATTCAATAGATAGACATCAAGGGTATAAGATAGCGATGTAATAAATAATATGGTAAATTAAATATAAATAAGTAAATATAAGAATACAACCGATACACATGATTTATATGTTCCAGCACGAAGCTCCTCTTCGTCGTACTACCAACTCCTAAGTACCAAACTTGGGAGAGTTTTCTTCACTATGTCAACACTCCCTTTAGGCGAGAAAAACCGTACACTCGCTTACACTTTTTTTGGTAGGGGGGGGGGGTGTATAAGCTAAATATCGTGTTCTACTTCGTGAGTAAACCAAGTCTAACACACTATGTATATAAGCGTTCCTAAAATACTACACCTAAGTTTTGTTGAATCAAGGGATTTTAAAAGGAAAATAAGTTTTTAGAATGATAAATTAAACTGAATTTGTTAATCCAAACTAGTCGAAGTTTTGTGCTAAAAAATTAGACACCAAACTTCTTGTGTTTATACTCGTACAACAAAAGAGGATTGCTAGTAGGAAAATAGCATCTTCGAATGTTGCTAGATCCCCTTTTGTTTTTAGGGGATTACCTTTAAAATGTGGACTGATGTATTCTAAACTGCTAACATATCTTATTAACAGCTCCTTTCTCTGTGCTAAATGTAAAATCTCCATATGGATGATAATAATAAAAAATGTCCTGTCCTCTCACACGGTTAAGAGTGTTTGGTTGTTTGTGCTTTGCTACAATTGTCAATAATAATGACAAGTTTGGTAGTAGATATGAAAAGTGTGTTATGATAGGGTATTCAAATTTTGAAAAAGGATATAGGTTATATAGTCTTGATAAGCATCAGTTCATTTTTCAAGAGATGTTAAGTTTTTTGAGAATATTTTTCCTTTTAAGGAATCTGTTACTGAAAAAAATGATACTACTAATGTTTTTCAAGATATTAATCATATAAACTTTTTTGATGGTGAGTACCCTGAGATACCCAATGATGATGAGAGAGTAGAACCTAAACTGAATAGTGAACTTAAGTCACAGAGTGATAGCAACAGCTCTTTTGTGTCTGGTGGTGGTGTGAACACTGCTGATTTTCCAGTTAATAATTCTGGAAATGATGTTGATAGCAGTGATGACATCATTGCTACACCATATGAGGAGGTTGCCAAACTTGAAGAAAATATTTTTTTGAGGGTAATTTGGAACAAAATCTAAGTACTACATCAAGGTTTCACCGTAGAAGGTCTACTAACAAAGTTAGTTTCCAAGAAATTATAATATTTTGTTGTTGAATCTAAAGGTGAAATAGGGACCTTGAAAAATATATTTGGTATACTCAAAACTTAATTTTGAAAATATTGTTTTGTGACTCAACTAATAAAAACATAGAGCCAAAGTCTTTTTTGAAGCTCTAAATTTCTCATTGGGCTAATGCATGTAACCAAGAAATGGATGCCTTACTTAGAAATGGGTACTTGGGAAATTTGAGAATTTCTAAGGATAGAAAAGCCATAGGAAAATATGGATTTTATAAGATTAAGTATGGTCTAGTTGAATTTTGATAGATATAAAGCTAGGCTTGGCTCAAGTTTTGTTCAAAAGATAGAATAATTAAGCGACAGTCCCTTCTGTTTGTTAAGATGGAAACTGTGAGGTGTTTTGTTAAATGTTGTCGTTTCAATAACTGGTGTGTGTTTCAACTTGATGTAAATAATCCTTTTTGTATGGAACTTGTTTGATAGCTGTTTACATGAGACCACTGAAGGATATTTTCCTTCAGGGAACAAAGTGTGCAGGCTTAAGAAATCCTTATATGGGTTAAAGCAAGCACCTAACAGGGAATGCTAAATGACTTCTACTTTATTGAGAAAGGTTTTAATCAAATAAATCTGACTATTCTTTATATACTATAATCTGATAAGGGAGTAGTGTTTTTCTTGTTTGCTTGTTTATGTGGATGATATTATCATTACTGGTAACAATATTTCTGAGATTAAAAATTTTAAAGTTTATCTCAAGACTAAATTTATGATAAAACACTTGGGTAAGCTTAAATATTTTCTTGGAATTGAGGTTATTGATACTGATAAAGGAATCTACCTTAATCAATGAAAGTATGTTCTTGATTTGTTATCTGAATATGGTATGCTTGCATGTAGAACCTCTAAACGCCCTATGTCCTAAACTGGTCATTTCTAAGGAGAGCTTATGATATGATCCTACTCTGATAATATTAACTGATTATCAAAGCTATATAAAACTGATTTATTAACCAATACAAACTTTGAAATTCTTATATGTGCATTGTTTAACGTCATTTTTTGCACTCTCCATTACAATCTCATCTAAAAACACTTTCAAGATAGTGATAATCTTAAAGGCATCTAGGTTTAGGCATTCATATTGTCAAGGATTCCGGTATGAGTTTAAAATCTATTTATGATGTTGATTGGGCTAAATATGTTATTACAAGAAAATCAGTCACAGGCTTTTGTGGTTTTCTAAATAACTCACTTATTTCTTAGAAAAGTAAGAAACAAAACACTTTCTAAATCTTCATCTGAAGCAGAGTATAGGAGCTCAATGCTTCAGTACAGTTTAAGTTATTTGATTTAAAAATCTTGAAAGATTTAAACATTGAAAATGTTTTGCCTGTAACTTTATATTGTGACAGTAATTCTGCTATTAAGATAGCAGTCAACCCTGTTTTCCATGAAAGAACTAAACACCTTGAAATAGACTTACATTTTGTAAGAGAATTTTTTTTAAAGGGTGTTGTTAAAACTATAAAAGTTGAGTCTGCAAATCAAATTGTATATATTCTGACTAAAGGGTTGGATACAATTCAACACAAAGATTTGGTTAAAAAACTTGGTATGTTTGATATATACCATGTTGAGACTAAGAGGAGATGTTGAAATATATAGTCTTGCATCCTGGTATAATAGTTCAGTGGCTTATTGATCACTGTTGTAATTCAGCTTTTAGCTTGAGGATTACTTTGGGCCCAAGTTGTTAAAGAATGAAAGATGAAGGGTTGATTGTGTCATTGCTGGATTCTCAAGCCTGGGTCAAGCTCCTATAAAAGCTGGTCAAACCCTCATTTGAGATACTTTTGACTATCTCTCTCCCTCTAAAATCGATTCTCTCTCTCCATCTCATTGTAAACCCTAATTTGTTAGATCATCTTGATCTTGATCTTGTTGTTGTTTTCTGGTGATTGTAATAGAACTATTATCATTTAGATAATAGCTCCAACGCATTAAAAACAGTGGTGATTGATATTGTTTGTTTACCTGATTGAGATCATTTGTATTTTTGATTGATTTCAAATTGAATTTGGTTTAATATTAAGATCAGAATTTAGATTTCTTCACTTTTGTAATTTAAAATCAGATTAATTAGATTCTTCTATAAGAAAATATTTTTTAACATAAATAAGGAAATATTTTCTAGATTTAGGAAGATTTGGAAAGATTGTTTCCACTTATAGTTAATCTTATTTTGTCTTACATGATTAATGTAACTAGCTTAATTAATCATGTGTTTTCTAGAAATCATTTGATTAAAAAAGGTTTATGCAAATGATTAAGTTTGATTGCAAGAAAAAATATTTTTCTTTGATCATCAACTATGTTTTATAATGCCATATTCATACCTTAAGTGATTTGTCGTCATCAAGTAAAATTACGACTAAATAACCTGTTTACCTAAATTTTTACGTAGTATGACATTATATTTGTTATTATCAAAACTCGAAGATCATTAAATATAAATATCGTTTTTACGCAAATATTTGTATTAACACTATCTACAACACTCTCGTTAATAACATGTATACGTAATCAACAATTCATATCAATGAGCAAGGTGGGGCTAAACCGGTAACTTAACTAATCCAGTATCCATTTTAAAAAGTAAAAGTGTCGCAAAATAAAAAACAAGCCATGTATCTCACCCCAAGATTTAATGAAAGTATTTGAAAAAACAGTAAAAAGTAAGGCTATGAAACTCACCTTTTGCAAGAGGTAAATCAGGAATAATCAACAAACCGAAGAAGAGTACGAAAGTCTTAACTCGACCTAGTTGAGATATGCTGTGTCTTAGATACAACTCATACAAGAATTCAAAATGAAATGATGCACATGCGAATTTTATTAAGTTCTCATCACCCGATCATATTTGCATTTTAGTCAAAGTAAGTCAAAATGCGAACTGTGAAAAGTTATCTAGTCTTTATGGCTCGAAACAAACAAAAACGACGAAAGTTACTATTTTATTAAGTTTCGAGGCTAAACAAAACTACTATTTTATTAATCTCGCACTTTATCCGTACTATAAATATTTCCGTGTAGTTTATATTTCGCCTAAAACACGCTAAGTATCCTACCAAGTTTAGTTACCAATTTTATTCATCGCTAATTCGATTACATAATATTATTTTTACTCACTAACTTTGTAAATCATAGCATCGTATTAAAAACTTTTAGAAAGTTACTGACGCACCTAGAAAATATATAAGTGATACTATAATATTTGTTAACAATTTTATAGCTCGTTCGGACCTGAAAACGCCCAAAAACGCCTACAAACCTCATTTTAAATTCCAAATAGCTTACTTTTATTTTTATTAGTCAAGTTTATGCAGAAAATTTATAAAATTTCTTTATTTTAGTCGCTGTTCAACAGGCGTACTCCTTCGTTATAATAAAGATTCATAGGATGGACAAAAGCTACGTTTACAAGGAAAAATCACGTTCTACAAGTTTTCTTTTATACGTTTTACCCAACTCGAAATTGAAATGGGTCAAAAACACGAAAACGTAAACCGGACAGATTGTGTCGAAAACATTTTTGAGCTGGAAAATTACTAGTTTTCCAGTCTGAACATTCATTTGTGCATAACTCACTCGTTTTAAATCCGTTTTAGCGATCTTTATATGCATCTCGTTCGTATTTAATGGTACTATTATAGATTTAACCTGCTTGACTTTAAAAATTGGTTTTTAACACGTCATTTTGCTTCATTAAAAATCTGGACAGTATTTTCTATCCAAAACTACACTAAATTTTTTACCGCAAAACAACACAACTTCAAAATTACATTAATCCCTTTTCACCGCTCTACCAACGCTAAGAAAATCTCCAATACTACCTAATCCCTTCCCATTGGTACGATAGCATCAAGAACACGTTGTAGGGCCTTGTTTAGATCGTGACTAGCCTTGTAAGACATAGATAACTTGGATAAATCCAAATCAACTATATGAAACACGAACTGTGAATTAGCAATGTTATGCGAATCGAACACAAGAGTAAAGAAGAAACACAATACTAAATTACTATAAGCTCACGCTTCCTACTAATGAATTTCTCATAACGACATTCAACATGTGGCCTTAGGGTTCCTCTTAATACACCAAGGAAACCCAGTGAGCTTTACAAACTGTGAAAGGATAATACATATCCTTTCCTAAGATAATCTCCTAAGATATCTCTAAGATAACTATTACTATTCTATTTCATAAACAGACTTAACATAAACAGAATTAACTAATACCAGTACAACGCTAGTACGTTCTACCATACAACTTAGTACTGCCAGGACTTAACTTGTACGAGCCAGTATTAACATCAAAACTAATAGAACTAACAATAACTACAAGACCTTAACTGTTATTACTACCAGTATTAATCTGTTACAATCGATTTCCCAGACCAGCCTCCCCCGTCAACTTTAACTTCACTTGTGAACTTCAAGTTTCTATCAGAACATTCCATTGATCTTAACTTCAAACAATTAAAACTTTCTGAGGATGTTGTAAATATAATCGCTCAATTGTTCTTCGTCGCAAAACTTCGATCTCTCTTTTTTTCTTTGCAGCATATGCGTCAAATCACAACATTGACAATTATGTACATCAAATCACTATTCTCATCACTTCCAGGTGTGTTAACTCTTGTGAGAGGTGAATCATTGAAAATTTTAAATGGATTTGATGTCTCTTTACCAGTTAGCCATTTACTCTGGAGTAGTCAGTCCTTTGGCCACCAGAAAGGTACATGTCCATGGTTGACTGAAAACCATTTCAACTCTCAGTACATTAAACATTGGTGAGTTGAATACCATATGGTTTTTGGCAAACCATTACAGCCATAAACGGATTTGATATGCCTTTACCTGTAGCCGTTTGCTCAGGGCTAGTCAATCCTTTGGCACCTAGAAAAGGTAAATTCCATGGTGGATTGATGACCATGTCAACTCTTTGTACATGAAACTTGGTGAGTTGATATACCATCCACTTTTTGGTAAAGTGTCAACCATCTAATATGGATTTTCAATTTGTCTTTACCATAAGCCATAATCTTATGGACTAGTTATGGTTTTTCCACAGCCTTTACCACAAACCATAAACTTGTGGGCTAGCCAACTCTTCACTTAAATAGATATGGTGAGTTGAAAACCATACAACTTATTGGCAAGTTGTCAACCATAAAACGGATTTGAGAAGTCTTTACCAAGAGCCGTTTGCTCCTGGACTAGCCAGTCCTTATGTCTGTTAAACATGGTAGACTGATAACCATTTGTTGTGTTAGTGCATAGCACCTCCACCAAGTGTTATCCTTCCCATCTCCATCCTAGACTTCTAACTCTTCAACCTTCACTACTTCCTAATACCAGCTTGCTTTTCCATCATTTTTAACATTTTGTAGCAATTCTCATCTGGCTTTCCTCCTTGAAGTTTCTTATCTAGCATGGCTTTGCATACCTCAGCAGATAAAGGATACTGTCTTTCAATTAGCATATATATATCCATTGACTCCAAGTTCAAACAGTGTACTCTACAAGTATCATAATATCTCTAATATCTCTAACTTATGATCATTTCCTGACCTAATGCACTCCAAATAGGATCTGTACTAAGAGGTTCCTCAAACATATTCTTTAAATATTTCCAAAATACCTTCTCTAGCTCATCCTCTGGTCCATCCATCCCATATCTATTCATGACAATCCTATATAACTCAGTAAGATCATCTCTAGATATATCCTTCAGCATAGCACCAAAATTAATGTACACTATATCAGTTCCATCTTCCCTAACTATTTGGTACACTCCTTTTTCTCCTTGCTTGATGATCTTATAGGTAGCTATACTAGGTGATTTCATAGCTACAAGAACATGATTAATAGGAATTTTAGTACCTGAGACAGAATCATCTTGCTCACTAACTTCATCTGAATCTTCAATCATCGCTTATGCATGTCTGTAGCAAATTTCCCCCCCCTTTTTATTTTTTTCCTTGCCATTTGTTTTCTCCTATTTCTAGACTTCTTGGTTGGCTCAACATCCTTTGCTTCCTCATCTTTCAGTCTTTTTGTAGTCTTTGTCTGAAGCTCTTCACCAAATCTTTTCAAACTGGCTTTAGTGGCTTCAAAGTTTATTGGTGCAAAAGATTCAACCTGTTTCACTAGCTTATCAAATTCTTCTTTGACTTCTTCAAAACTCAAATTCTTAAGCTGAGATAACTTCCATGTCCCCTAATTCTTCAAATAATGGATCATTTATGTCTTCAGCTTGTGACTTGGGTCATGTGCTTATTTCATTATTTGTAAAGCTCTTGCTCTTTCCTCTGCAAAATACTTCTTCCTTTGATTTACTAGATCAACCATCTTCTTTGCAAAATCTTCTCCTTGTAAGTCACTTCCTAGCATACTTTTTGACAACTCTGCATTGGCTTCAATCTTAGCTCTAATTAAATCCCAATCTCATCGTGTAATGCGTGAGGCCTTCAAATTGAACTGAGCTTTGCTTTCTTTTTTAGCACATTCAGTTCTACTTCTTCCTGCAATTCTTTGTGCTAGGAGAGAATCCAAATGTACTTGTTTAGCCACCTCTTCTTTCTGTAAAGTATCCAATCTGATTGCTTCAGTAAGGCTAGCTTCCTCTTGTAAAATTTGTTCCTTTGACTACTTAGGAGTTTCTTCAACAATCATAGGAGCTTTTCCTTCTCTTTAGCCTTCATCAGGTGAAGGAATAGACATTTTAGCACTGCCAGTACTAACTTGTTCACTAACAGTACTAAGTTTAATACTGCCAGTATTAACTCCTTCAGCAGTATTAACTTCTTTAGCACCAGCATCAACTTCTTCTTGAAAAACCAAGCTTGAGACAACCTTCTTTCCCTTAGTCTCTTTTCTCTTCTTATATCTCCTTCCCTTATCAATGGACTTTGGCTTTAGAGAGGCAACTCTGGTGAGAGTTTTGGCTGCTTCAAGAGTATTAGGACTTATGTCTTCCACTTGTTCCTCCCCGAAAGCATTTACTTTTGTCAAAGAAGGAGTAACTCAGGCTCTTGTACCAAAAAGCTAGAGATTCAATTCTTGACTTTTCCTCCCCTGAGCCTCAGGTTCTTCCTCTTCAGAGTCTGACAAAACCACATTTCTCCTTTTCAAAAACCCTTCCAACTTCTTCACTTTCTTGACTAACTTCACAAGAGCATTCCCCATTGTCAGCTTGGTTTGTTTGAGATCCGTTTCCAGGCTGTCAATTCTTGATATCAACTGAGGAACTACTTGAAGTAAATCATCCACAGTCATTTTCCCTTGAGCCTGTTCTTGTGGGGGTGAGAAGTGTTGGTGGACAGGAGATGTCTCCTCAAAGGTGTGCTCAAATGGTTCAGGTTTAGTTTCAGGTATAGGTGTAGGTGTAGGTATGGATGCAAGGATTGGTTTTATAGGGAAGGTATGGCTGCAGGGATAGGTGGTAGTGATGTAGTTGGTGGAGGTGTAGGTGTAGATGCAGGGATAGGTGTAGGTGTAGGTATGGATGCAAGGATTGGTGTAGGTGTATGGATAGGTAGAGGTGTAGGTGTAGGTGTAGGTGTAGGGATCGGTGGTGGTGATTGTACGGGAGGTGATGATGTAGATGGTACTGGAAGTATGGATGATGATGGTTGAGATTGAGTCACAGCATGATGTTCTTGACCTGCATTTGGGTTAGTAGAAGCAACTAGTACAAAACAGGGTCAAATAAAGGTCGTGGTGCCCCACGAAAAACCCCTTTCATATTCCGCAAAGATCTTTTTGGTCCGGCTCACTGCCAATAAAGGTTTTGTTTATCCGTTTGAATTATTTTCAGATCATTGCAGAAAACGAGGATACATCAAAAACTTGGTCTTGCTTTTTTCACATTGCCACCATACCATCAAAAAATAATTTTAAAAAATAATAAACTCTACCAGTGGCTAGACAAATCAAAGCAGTACAATATTTGCTACCGAATTGATCCCATCCACCACTTTTATAGCTTATACAGTGCAAAATATGTGGACGAAAAAATCTCCATTGTGGTGTGAAAAAAACTTTCCAAAAAGTAAAGGTTCCATCATAGGATACCTCCATTTCCCCATCCCCTCAAAAATTTCATCATATTGGCCACATTTTAATCCTGTGGCACTCAATTGAAGTGAATCCTAATAGACGCCTCAGTGATTGTTGTGACCCTTTGTATCAATGGTTACTTGTATTTCTAGAGTCCAATTAAGCTAAAGAGTTTAGGTAGTAGCCGGTCTGCCAAAACTTTATTAACAAAGAGACTCATAGATAGTTGGATTAGAAGTTAAGGCATACCTGAGGTTGGAACCTCGAAGAAAATCCACTATCTCAGCAAACCCTGCACTTTCGTCAGGCTTGCGCAAAAACCCCACTTGATTGTGTTTGTCACAATATTTTAATTGCGCCATGAGACAACCGTATCAATGAGATGGATGAATGTGTACTTGGATTTGATGCATTGAGGTTTAAGATGCTGTAACAGTGACGCTGCCATTTTTTGTTATACAAATAAAGATATTTTTACTTTTGCGAAAAGGAGATAGCAATAAAAAGAATAAGGTATGAACGAGAAAAACACACTTAATCTATATATAGCTTCTCGAGGAACGAACACTAGCGCCGTAAAATCTCTAACGACAAATATTAAATAACAGTGAAAGAACAAAGAAAGTCAAATTTCTCGCAACCCAGCATAACAATAACCTACCAGTATTAAAAATTACACTACCAGACTTAATTTTGGTCAACCAGAATTAATTAAGAATCAACCCAAATTAACTCTTTTTCAACCAGAATTAAGTATGTACTGAAGATTTACAAAAGCTAAAACCTTATCACGCCTCCCTTTCATCTGCACATCCATGCTATGCCTGCAAAATTAGTCTAAAACAAAGAAAAACATGCTGCAAGAGATTGTATAGACATAATTAATGAAAACTAACTACCCGAATTAACTCTACTTAACTACCAGTATTAATATGACATAACTACCAGTATTAATAAAAACTAACTAAACATATTAAACAACTGTAGCTAGCCCCAAAGAATTAAACAAACTATACAACTAAGCCTCCCCTTAAATGTAGCTATGGGTTTATCATACCAATGCTAACCACCAAGTAATTAAACCGTGGTCCATCAAAAGGTTTGGTCAACAGGTCAGCTACATTTAAGTCTGTGTGAATTTTCTCCACACTAATGAGCTTCTTCTCATAACAATCTCTTATAAAATGATGACGTATCTCGATGTGCTTTGTCTTGGAATGATATACTGGGTTCTTCACAATGCAGATTGTGCTTTCATTATCAATGTGGATTTTGGTATTCATGAAATTGAAACCATAGTCCAACAATTGATTTTGAACCCACAATACTTGTCTACAACAATTTCATCAGCACAATTCACTTCAGTGTGTTGAAGTAGCCACTATTGTCAGTTTCTTTACATGCCATAGATAAGTCTTTGTCCAAGAATTGACAACCACTTTTGTGGAATTTCCTGTCAAGGTTTAGACCCACCATAAAACTATCCAAATAATGCTCCCAAGTCAAAGGGTGATTCCCTAGGATACCATAAGCCCAAGTTTTGTTTGCCTTGAGATACTTAAGATTCTCTGACAGCATTGAGATAAAGTCTTTGGATGTTACCTGAAAACGTGACAAACACATACTGCATACATAATAAACAGGTCTAGAGGAAGTTTAAATACATAAGAGAACCATAACATGGATCTGTACAAGTGTACATCTACATCAATAGCGTCCTCATCCTTTGTCAGAGGCACCTTGGTCTCCATGGGAGTTATTGCAGCTTTCACATTCACAAGATCAAATTTCTTGAGTATCTCAGCTACATACTTGTCCTGAGATATGAAGGTTCCTCCCTTGTTCTGTTTGACTTGTAGACCTAAGAAAAATGTGAGTTCACCCATGGAACTCATTTGAAAATCTGCTTTTCCATCAAGGCTTCAAACTCATCCACACCCAAGTACTTGTTGTAAACCAAAAATGATATCATCAACATACACTTGAACCAGCATGATATCCTTTTTGTCCCTTTTAATGAATAAAGTCTTGTCAATTGTGCCCCTCTTGTATCCATGCTTCTCTAGGAATGTTGATAAAGTAGCATACCAAGCTCTAGGAGCTTGATGTAGTCCATACAAAGCTTTGACCACCTTATAAACCTTTGTAGGATGATCAGGATCAACAAAACCAGGAGGTTGTGAGACATAAACCTCTTCATCTATAGTGCCATACAGAAAAGCACTTTTAACATCCATTTGGTATACTATGAACCCCATAAATGAGGCAAAGGCTAAAAACAACCTGATAGCTTCTATTCTTGCCACAGGAGCAAAAACCTCATCATAGTCAATACCTTCTTCCTGTGTGTACCCTTGGGCCACCAATCTTGCTTTATTCCTCACAACTCACTCCTCTTTCATCTCTTTTATTTCTTAGACCATCTTGAGCCAATCACCTCATTCATGAGGTAGACTACAAGAACCCATACATTGTTGTAGCTTGAACTGTAACATTTTCATCTTGCATGGCTTGAACCCAACTGTCATCTTGAAGCTTCAACAATCTTTTTAGGTTCCTCCTGAGATAAGAAAACAGGCAAATCAACAACTTGTTTGACTTTATGATGTTTCTTTGCTGCTTTTGAATATGACTGAGAAGAGCATGAGCTCCTGATTTGTTCTGCACTTTGCTTCTAGTTTGCACAGCTGACTTAGGATCACCAAGTATTTGACTTTTTTGTGTAAATATTATAATCCTAAGTGGGTAAGTAGACTGACTTCAATTTCTGTAGCAAGACTTTGAAAGTCAGTTACATACCATCCTCATCATAAGATGCCTCATCAAAATTTCCTGTCTCAACTTGTGAAAGGATTTCAAGCTCTGGCATAGATGACATCATCATGATCAAGCCCTACATATTAACTAAAGAAGTACTGGTAGTGTTGTTTTCAGGGACTGTCCCTAAATGTTTTAGGGCAATTTGTTCAAACTCTCTTCTAAAGCTTGAATCTTAGGATCACCTCTAAGGTATCAGTTGAGGAAACCTTTTTCCTCTTACTGAGGGTCTGGTCAAATTCTTCTCTATTCTTTGACTTTGTGTGAAGATGTCCTTGAGTCATCTATTTCTTTAGGAATTTTGGACACTGAAGGAACAACAATAAGTTTCTACATCCTCATTCTTTTCCTCATAAGCATTAGACTTTTGTATTTTTTTGGAGTTTGGGAAGTAACCTGCATTGTTAGTTGTCTCTGAAGTACCTGCATGGGGTATAGCTTGATCTCCAAGATACAGGTATATAGATTCATAGAATCGTAAGATATTCAATATCAAACATCCATCTATCCTACTCCTTTGACAGTTGGGTTTATCATCAAGAAAGTTAACAAGCAAAATTTTACTTCTACTCTTTTTGGTTACAGAAATTATAAAACTTATAGCCGTTGCTATTTAGTGAGTAACCTACTAAGAATGCATCATCAAATTTTCCATCAAACCTGCCGAAGCACACAAAGATTATCTAGAATGGTGACATGACACCCAAAAGGTCTTGTTAGCGTCAAAAATGGTTTATTGAGCCAAACAAAAAGCCATAAGGAGTTTTTGTTTTTGAGGTTTGCACACATACCCCTATAAAAAATAATCAACAAACTAACTCTTCATGCCTAAAAAGTAGGTTGGTTCTAGTGAATCTCAAGTCAGAGTTCTACACCCTCAATTAGGGTTCTGTTTCATTCTTCAGCACTCCATTTTGTTGTGGAGTATTCTGGCATGACTAATACTCTTGTTTTATCCCTTGTTTCCACAAAATTCAAGCATATCTCTATTCTATAAATTCAGTGGCCATTATCTTATCTAATGATTTTAACCCATGTCTAAGCTGGTATTTCAATCTTCCTAATAAAGGTCTGAAGAATGCCACTAGTTATCATCCTTAGAGGCCACAAAGAATACCCAACTAAATGGTCAATCATCAGTAATTACGAAGGCAATAACATGCATGATTTAATGCTTTTTCACAGAAGTAAACCAAAAAGATCCCATATAGCGAAGTTGTGGTAGTGGCTCAGTGATTAACTTTCTAACTTTGGCCTTAAGCAAGAGGCCCTATGTTGTTTTGCCTTTATGCAGGCAACACAATTGTGGTCATTTTTTGCAAACCTTGGAAGGTAACCGTCTGACAAGTTCCCCTTCACAAAGATTGTTAGGATTTTAAATAGATATGACCTAAACCTCTATGCCATAATTTAGATTCATCAGATGGTGTCTTACATCAAACAGGCAAAACCTTTTGCATGGATAGGTGTCCTTCATGTCAAAACTTTACATATTGTGGGTGGTCTAGGCCCTTAAAATATACTGATTTTTCATCAGGCATCTTAAAGTCAGAAGATACAACGAGACATTTAGCTTTAGTAAAAAGAACCTTGTGCTGCTTATCACTTATTTGTGATGTTGAGAAAAGGTTAAAATGCCCTAATTCTTTTACAAAAGACACACTATCAAAATCTAAATTACCAACTCTTATTCTTCCTTTACCAGATATGTAGCCTTTCCTACCTCCAAATTGTAACAGATCCTCTTGAATTCTTACAAAAACCCCCGTTTGATCCTTGTTACCTGTCATGTGCCCTGAGAATCCACTATCAAATATACCTCTATCTACCATGTTCTTCAGTGGATGTTCCTGCACATGGAAAAGAGAAATTAGTCTCTCTTAGGGACCCAGGCCTTTACAGGCTTGGGTCTGCCTTGTGGACCATTATCATTCACAATTCTAACAAAGGTCGGTCCACTGTTATAATTGAAGTTTGGTCTAGTGTTCCTCCAATTATAACTTGCTGAGGTGTTAACAGTAGATCCCCAACTTCCCATTACAACATTGGAATGTGACATTTGTGCTGTAGTTTTTGCAAAGGGTCTTCTTACAGATGAATATGATTTTGAAAAATCCCTTCTTTGATTCATTTGATTCATCTGTGGTCTTTTGGGACTTGAACTGTTTGAGGTCTTGTTAGGTACTAGCTGTCTAGATCTAACCGTATTAATATTAGAACTAACAGTATTAATTTTAGGCCTACCAGAATTAATATTTGTCCTACCAATATTAAAATTAGGCCTAACATAATTAATATTTGCCCTACCAGTATTAAAATTATCCCTAACAGAATTAAACTTTGGCCTACCAGCATTAAGTTGTACTGATCTAGGAATAAATTTATTAGAGTGATTAATCCTGTTTGCATTTGTCCATACTGGTTTTGCCACCCCATTACTAGTATTAACAACCCTCTTAACCTCAGTTTCTCTTGTCATTTTCTTTTCATAATAGTCACAATCTTTAATCAAATAACTTAAACTACCACAAACAAAACATTTCTTCTTTGTAAAAGAGTAACTTCCCTAGTTCCTTTCCATCATATCATTCTAATTCTCCTATTGACTTTAATGTGTTTACTTATCTTTGAGTGGGTTGCCTAAGATTTTTACGTGTTTTTGCACAACTAGGATCAACTTCTTGTAATGCAACACACTTTTTCAATTGGTTATTTCCAACCTTGATTAACATATCATTTCACATTTAAACTTTCCTGATTTCAGTCTAAAAGAGTGCTCAGAGGATTTCCACAAGATCCTTCACTTGTCATTTGATTGACATTTAGAATGCTCTGAAAATTTCATCTTAGGACACTACATTTCAGTTTATGTGAGGACCCCTTTTTACCATAAACATAACAAAGAATCATCAATATTCCTCTTGTGGTTTAGAGTATAATCGCACTTTAGGATGTGGAACACCTTTAAAAGTCATGTCTTTGTAAATCTACTGTACTAAGGTTACCTATTGAATCCTCTTTTGAACAATTAAAAACAAAAAGTTCATTTCTTCCACATAACATGAACCTCATTGTTTGAATTGTATTTCAAATCCTAACGCCAACATCTACTTTTTGAACTCATGCAAATTTAATTAATCTCCAAAGACTCTAAAAATCTTTCCATGATTCTACTTTTTCGCAATTGTGTCCTTTTCTTTGACACTCTCATTCCCTATTCTCCGTATATCTTTTAAGCTTTTTATATATTTTTCAGTATATTTCATTAGCCTGAAATGTAAGCCTTTTCATTTAGATAAGTTGCTATTTTTGAAAAGTAACAAGTTGAGCTTCTATTTTCTTAACAGCTGACTATAAGGCAATTATTGTGCTTCTTGATCACCTAACTGATTCATTTGTGTCATCAACACAATGTTTTAAGATTATTAACAGAATCGATGCAAGTTTTAGAACACAAGTTACCTCATTGCTAGGCTGAAAGCCATAAGTGCATGATTTTTCTCTTCAATTTCAGTATGTTCTCCCCAATTGACAATCCCATCATCCATTATTCAGTCAAACCCAACAGATTCTCACTTGCTTCCCCAGTCTTCTTGATGTTTGTGAGAAAATGATTCTCTCTTCTTCTTTCCATCATGTGACCCTTTGCTGTACATTCTCTAGCAAAGTGACCAGTGTTGTGACAATTGAAGCAATCAAGCTTCTTTTTGTCAAAGCAACATGTATTTTTTTCCACCACGCGAACTCTCCTCCTGTTTTCTTAATGAACTTCTATCATTCTATACAATCATATGCTATTTGCCAATTTATGCCATCTCTTCAATTGTCCTACATCATCAATTTATTCCCAGATCTTCATGAAGTTAAAGTCCCATCCTCTGATTGTTTGGCAAAGAGGTAATAGATTAACTTACATCAGCAAAAACCACAATACCTTCTTTTCAGGATATTTAGTTGATGAGGAAGGTAGAGGGATTGCAGTACAGTAGCACCAGAAAAACCTATACTTAACCTTATTAGTGCTACTTTTGCTTTGTGAAACAAAAGCAACGTTTTGAGCACTGAAGATGTTTTTTGAAGTTTTGGAGCACCTTGAATTTCTTGCTCAAACACTCTAAGGTTATTGTACAAATCATCAATAGATAAATTGTCAATCTCTGGATTAGTTCTCATTGTCATTGCCAGATTGGACCATGCTGAAGGCAAAGATCTAAGAAACTTATGATTTGCATCTTCTGTTGATACTTCAGCACCATGAGCTTCCAATTGAGAAAGTAACTGTTGAAACCTGTCATATCCCTTTTCTAGTCCTTCAGAATTGGATATTTTAAATGCTTCAAACTGTTGTTTGAAAACAGCCTTCTGCATTTTCTTTGAATTTGCATTACCACCAAACCTAGTTCTGATGGCTTCCCAGATCTCTTTTGCATCATCCATTCCATGAAATCTTCTCATATGTTCTTTAGGAATGGCCATCAGCAAAATATTCTTAGCCTTCCTTTCCTTTTCAACAGCTTGAATCTCTGCAGCAGTAACTGGTGAAAGTACTCGAATAACACCATCCTTTCCAGTTGAAATTCTCTTCTTGGAGTTACCATTCTGAATTACCTTCCATACTTCATTATCAATGTACTCAAGGTAATGCTCCATCTCCATTGCCCATATATCATACTCCTCCTTCTTCAGAATTGGGAGTTTGATATTTGAGATAGCAGTTGTTTGAGGAATCATCTGTTGTGGTTGTTTAGGTGCAGCACCAGTGTCTGATGCATCTTCATGGTTTGATTCTTCACCATCACTGAGATGTTGTGAGAAATCATCATTTGCAGGTTGTGACATTTTGTAGGAGAGTGTAGTTTGTTGTTTGTGGTTCTATAGATTCTTCTTTCTCAGAGTCCCTCTAAAGGCTCTGATACCACTTGTAGGTCCTTGGTTTAGGATCTGATTAGCCTTTCGTAAGACAATAGATAACTTGGATAAATCCAAATCAACTATATGAGAGACACTGACTATGAATATCAAGTGTTAATGCGGAATCTTAACACAAGAGTAAAGAAGAAACGATAATACTAAAATTTCTATAAAGCTCTATGCTTCTATTGATATTTCTCTAAAACGTGTGTGTAACATTGTGCCTTAGGGTTCCTCTTATACACCAAGGAAACCCTAATGGGCTTTACAACCGTGTCAAAGGATAATACATATCCTTTCCTAAGATATCTCCTAAGATATCTCTAAGATAACTATTACTATTCTGTTACATAAACAGATTTAACTATGACCAGACTTAACTATGACCAGTACTAACTTTAGTACTGCTAAGACTACCAGTACTAACTTAGTACTGCCAGTATTAACTCAATACTAACAGACCTAACTATAACTACCAGACTTAACTGTTATACTACCAGTATTAAGTCTGTTATACTAACAGACCTAATCTATTTTCAAATAGTCCCTAAAGTTTTAGACTGACCAAAAACAGTTCTTTAAGTTATCAAAATTGTGAGTTAACAGTTTTAAACCTTTAAGTTTCAAAATTGACACATTTAGTCCCTAAACTTGTAAAAATCACATTTTTAGTCCAAATAAGTTCTAATAAGGGACAATATGTTTCATTTGACTCCAATAAGCCACATAAGCTGTGTCAGCTTATAAATAAGCTTGGACGAGCTTATTTTGGCTTATTGGGCCCATTAAGGTCTATTAAGCTTTTTAATGGTCCAATCTAGTTTCCAAAGATACAAAAGTACTTGTTAAGCTTATTTAAGTTATAACTATCAGTTTGGGCTTATTAATAAGCTCGGATGAGCTTATTTTGAGCTTATGGGGCTCGTTGGCCCATTAAACTTAACCGAAAGTAAATAACAAGACCCATTAAGGTTTCCTTATTGATTCCAACTTGTTTTCTTAGCTGAATAAGGCTTATTAGGGTCTGATCAAGCTGTTTTATATATGGGGCTTATTCATTTAGGAATTAAGCTCGTAAATGGGCTTATTAGACCCGATATGAGCCCGATAAGAGTTTTAAAGGTTGGGCATGATGTCTTAAGGTCTGTTAGCTTTCCTAGGCTTATTATAGAACTTATAAGCCGTTTAAGCTCACAAATAAGATGCCAAAGGTTATTGGTGGCTTATAGGCTTTTGCTAGTAACGGAAATGGGCTAACGAGCCCGATATGAATCCGTTTGGTTTTTAAAAGGTACCAAGGGTCTATGTTGGTTGCTATAAGCTCGTAGGACTCCTAATAAGCTCGTTGAGCTTATAAATAAGTCGTGGGTCCACTAGGTAGGCTTATTGTCCTATTTTGGTATTAAGGGCCCATTAACTGCCCGTTAAGGTTTCTCTTGTATTTCGTTTGCTACTTGCGAATTTAATGACTCCTTAATCCATAATAAGCTCGAAAGAGCTTATTTATAAGCTATGGTCTCCACTGTTGGGCCTATTGAGCCCGAATGTGGTTTGTTTTGTTCTAACGAGACTACAAGTGGCCCATTTAGCTTTCTAGTGTTTCTTAGGACTCGTTAGCAAGCTAGTAAACCAATGTGAGCTTATTTAGCATGCGTAGGGGCCGTGTTCGCTACATGCACACGTTAGATAAGGTCGCATACATGTTCTTTATCCATCATGTCG